>JANHZU010004810.1:313412-334564 GCA_032468055.1 Acrochordus granulatus
AGTAGAGAACAGACAGAGGGACCAGCTTATAAAGAGAAAGATAAGTGGATGGGAGACAGGCAATACTTCAACATCACAACTGTATTAAATTCTCAGCGTCTTAGAAGCAATATAAAGGCATTCCATGATTGTCATTAAAATACTACGAAAAAAGTACAAAATCCATCAAACTTTTCAGAAGGCCATGAAGGTTCTGCAGTAAACAGAAATAAAAGTTATCACCTCATTCCACAAAAGACAAAAGAAAGCAGAAAGGCAGGCAGGTGTGCACATATAAGGTGCATGCACACACACATTCACACACAGAGAAGTCTGGTACTTTACATAGGGGCTTCTCCTTCATATGAAGAAAAGGGGTAAATGGAATACACTCTTGTCAATTTCCCTCTATTGATTTTATCCGGGTTACCAAGGAAAAACTGCAAAATTCTCATGCTATAATTTTCCTTATGGGATATGAGGGTAAACATAGCCAAGGGAAAGGATATAGCAGAAATTAACTCAAATGGTGAACTAGAACCATAGAAGAGGGAGGCAGGCAGCAGGAGGCAGGCAAGCGGGCAGGCAGGCTAACTTTGCAGCTTTGTAATTGAGCCAGAAATAAATTATCTCAGCTTTCTAACACTGCTGACATTGTGAGAATACAGTAATCCAGAGCTGCTTTCAAACTGGCACAGAATCCTTTTGCAGAAATGCTTAGGGGGTTTTTTTATCCCTGTTTAAGTGAATGGAGAAAATAACTTAAATTGCTTTGAATTGGGAAAGAAAAACTAACTCAGGATTTTTCTTTCAGAATCGCAAATGTTTCAAAATATATGTTTACGAAGCAAATTATTTTGTAGCTAGCACTGAGATAAAAAAACAAACTTTCCAAAAATCAGTGGGTCTCTGTGATAAGAATCTGGCAGGTTTCTTCTGCTTTTCCCTTCACTACATCCTAAAAGAGTATGCAAAAAGTCAAAACCATTGCACACAATGTAGCATATCCATAAGCTTGCACTATAAAATAAAATGGCAAATTAAGGGTATTAGGACTGAGACTTGTTTAAAATATATTGGAAAAGCAGACTATAGTGTATTGGGTTATTTATGTTATTGGATGATTAAGCATGACTATGATTTTGTATTATTACTCATTACCTTGAGCTGGCAGTTGATGCTATAATTCTTGCAGACTCACAGGCATTAGTTGCTATAAGTTTTAATAACCCAAGGAGCATAAAAATTTATTCCTCACTTTCATGTTTTTTGTTTGAATAGTAGAAATGAAATAACACAGACAAGAAACTATTTTAATATGTCATGCTGACAGCTTCTTCCATCATCATTAGCTGTCGGTCTACTGAAGAAAGGAACACTGTATCAGCTCCAAAGAGCTGAGTTTTTTTCTCAACAGAGCAGTTAATAAAATCACATTTTCAACACTAGCTTAAGGAATTTTCATTTAAAATAGTCTTGAATTGCTACACAGGCCATTACATTCAGTACTGCCATGCAACAAAATGTGAAATCAATAGTCATGCAAAGCCTTCTGCTGAAATGTTAACATTATATAAAAAAATAGGTGAATAATCTCCCAAATGTCCTTGTCTGCATGCAGACACTCAGGTGATAAAGAAATCCGGAGTGACTGCCTTCTATTTCACATAGCTTCTGCAGTTTCAGCCAGTTGCAATTGAAATCCCAGGCTACACAACCATCATCCAAAGGTCTGCCTATGGTAACAAACACCATTCCAGTGACAGCAGTCACAGTGGTGTCTACTGGAATAGGTATAGGATCAGCTACAGCACAAAAAGAGAGAGAACATTAAAAGAGAGGGTACTTTTTTCTTCTTCTGATCGTTATGTTAGTACTGATGGGGATGGAAAGCAGCTTAGTCTAATGCTTTTTAAAAAGCTAAAAATTAGGTAGCCGTGAGTTCTAGTTCTATGTTAGGCATAAAGACAGTTGTGGGACCTGAGGCCAGTCACTGTTCTCAGCCAGCCCTAGAAAGAAGCAGGCAATAGGAAACCGCTTCTGAAAAACCTTGCCAAGAAAATTCCAGGGATTTGTCCAGGCAATCTCCAAAAATCAGTCACAACTGAATGGAAGGAGAAAAAACCCACTACGATATAGTGAAAGATACAGTCTTTGGGAGTCAGAGAAACTGTATTTCTGGAAATAGCATCTTAAATCATATCTCCCATGCATCAGATGCACTGGATTCCCAAACAAATGGATGGATTGTATTTCCTGTTCATTCAGTGCAAATGTTTTTTTTTCAAGCTACCCACCCTTTCTATGTTGAAACATTGTTCCCCAAGTAAAATGTTAACTTTGCTCACCTCTTCAAACTTAATGTTGTCTTCTCTCTGCTTCAAGGCTTTCTGGACGCCAGGTGACACAGGAGTGGTATTCACTGGCTGGTATCATGAGCCTTTCCGTTTAGGTTTGAAGTATTGCATCAATCGTAGGTGAGTTTCCTTTCAGAAACTGGAAGAGGAATTCAAGCGGACTTGACTCTCTATACTGCAAAAGATATAGAAATCCAATATTATTAGCAGATAAACTCAGGAAAACTTAAAGGTCCTTTTTCCCAAGGATAAATTGGGGTACGGTGTTTTTTCTCCAAAAATAGCATTCAAAGGGAAAGGGCATTATAATGAAGATGAGCTTGAATATGGGCTTGAAAGCTCAGAATAATAAAATTTTAAACCCAATAATTGACTCAGCTTGAGGGAGGACATTATTATCTTCATGTACATAGGGATTATTTTTCATTTTAGTCTTGCCCATTTCTATTATATATTTTGGGGGTGAAGAAATCAGCTGAACAAGGCAGACTGTTTCTCTTTCCAACTAAGGAATGAGTAAGACAGTAGCTTAATTCAAGAAGAAAGATCTCCCCAGCCCTTTTCCTCACCAGTCTCATATGATCCCTTTCTAAATCACCATCAGCTTTTTCCCTTCTGCCCCCAGATCATCGCTTTTCCATGTCGATCTGACAGGTGATCAATGTGGTGAGTACAGGAATCCATCTTCTCTTTCAGTCAGTGGATTCTTGTGATGATTTCTCTTAATTCGTTACCTCCCCTCCTATTACAGAGCTGATGTCAGATGACAGCAAAGCTATTTGGTCTCCACGATTGAGCCCAGACCAGTGTCGCATTGTATACCTGGAGAATCAGGCTTCTGGACCTCATCAGCAGTGTAGCCGCCTCTGCATGGTGAGCATTGATTTTGAATTTTAACTATAGGCCAAGTATAGTTATATACTTGTATAAATTAAAGAGCCCAATGACTATATAGCCAAGTCATTGGGCTCTTTAATTTATACAGGACTTTTCAGCTCTTTCTAGCCTCCAGCATTTAAACCTTGTGTATAGGTTAGAGCTCTAAATGATGTTGATTTGATTATAGTAGAAACTTTTGGGAGTTAGGCGTGATTGTCATGGATTAACAAACTTGTGAGAGAAACTGAGGCAATAACTTTGTAAGAAAAATTGAGATAGAAGTCTGTAATGAAAGTAAAGAGAATGAGCTCAGGTGTTTTCTAAATAGAACAATTTTGTTTGATCTTCCAAACTTTGAAGCAATATTATCTTTTGCTGCAAGAGATATAAACCAATAGATTTATGAAGTATTTCAGTATTATTTTATTGTATATATTTCTCATCTCATTCATACACTATCTCCCTCTGTTCAGATTCTTAGTGGTTAGCAACATAGCATTCCATGACATTTCTTAATTTGGGCACAGGAGGTAAAATATAGGCCCAGAAGTTGTTCCTGCCAATCCTAGTCTGATATCTATTGACCTTTTTTCAGTATGACTGGTACACAAAGCTCACTTCCGTGATAGTGGATATTGTACCTCGACAGCTCCAGGGTAAGTAGCATGATAAAAGTGGCATTCTGAACTATGGAAGTAAAATAATTCTTCTGGAATTTTTCCCCCAGAAGAATTTGTGACAGGAGGAGCACTTGCTACAACAATCTATCCTTAATTTTGCATTCTAAACAACAAATAATTTAGTGGTTTTGTTAATGCTAGGGATGACTGCAGGATTCCTTCCAAATTTTTTCCAAAGCCTGATATCTACTTATAGTAGTGCTAAGCTTTTTCTATAAAAGCTCCTTGCACTCTTTGTCACATCCTTGAAGGATCATGTTAACATATTTATATTGCCATTCTAGGAAGTGCTTTTAAAAAAGAAGCATCTATATAAATAAACTCCAAATCATATGTATGTCAGATTTTCTATAAAAATAAAAGCTGAGAAGAATTCCCTACTATTTCATATGTTAATATAATTCTTGTTTGGATCAACCAATTGGGAGGAAGGGTTTGTTTGTTTGGTTTTCAAAAAACTGGAAAATACCAGAAAATACCATTATCAGAAAGTTGGTAAGCAAAAAGGGATTCGTGAAGATCTACACATCTCTATTCTAAATATGTGGAATACAAAACTTTTAGGGATTTTGGTGAAATACGATTCCAATGGAGCCTTTCTATTTAGCTTCATGAAGACAGCTGATGCTTGCATTAATTTAATCTCTCCTGCAGGTGGATTTGCTGGAATCTATAGCACAGTACTACCTGAGCATTGCTGGGCAGCAGACAGTCAAAGAGTTGTGCTGGACACAACTCAGCGCAGCAGGCAGGTAAATATATTTTGGTTGTTATGTTAAGCTGAGCCAAGAATATTTTGGACAAACTGAATTTTGGATCTGGGTAATCTCTAAAGGCTTTTCCAGATAAGTGATTTCTTAAGGTCTGTTGAAGCAAGGAATTTAAAGTGAAAGACATAATGGCATAAGAACATCTGTAGAGAGTTTCCAAATTATGTGGATCCTGGCATGTTATCTTTCCTTTTTTTTCTCTTCTATATTATTCTCACATTTAATTTTTTTATAATTTATGATGTAGGAAACATGGTTATATATGTATAGTAGATCCTTCATACACTGTTTTTTCCTCTAGGAGCTGATTGTGGTGGATACAGCATCCAAAAGTGTATGTTCACTCACCAAAGGTAAGTATCGAGCTTTCCTTATCTCAGTCACTGGATGTTGCTACCTAGCTGAGAAATCCCATGGAAAAAATGCTAATGTATTACAGTGGAACCCTGGGTTGCGAATAACGTGCCTTACAAGTGCTTTGCAAGATGAGCAAAAGTTTTGAATAAAATTTAACTTGATTAACGAGTAATAACTTTGGGGGTTCTGATTCTGGGACTTTACCATCTTTAATTCTAGATGGGGTTGCACTACCCGAGATAGATCTGGTGCATAATTTGGGGGTCCTACTGGACTCGCGACTCCTGCTCGAGGAGCAGGAAGGCCTTTGCGCAACTTTGTGTTGTTTACCAGTTACGCCCCTTCCTAGACCAGGACTCCCTTCACTTGGTCACTCATGCCTTCATCATCTTCACATTGGGTTATTGAAATGTGGTCTACATGGGGCTACCCTTGAAGAGTATCCAGAAATTGCAGCTCATGCAGGATGCGGCTATGTGGATGATTTTGGGGGCTACATTTTTCGGCCCATGTGACATCTTTGTTCCATGAGCTGCATTGGTTGCCAGTCTGCTTCTGGGTGCAATTCAAATTGTTGGTTTTAACCTATAAAGCCCTTCATGACATGGGACCAGGTTACCTGAGGAACCGTGTTACCCCAACGGTGAGTTCCTGTCCCACCAGATCCGGCAGAAGAGACCTCCTCTGGATCCCATCAGCCAAGGAATTTAGGCCGGTGGGATCAAGGAGAAGAGCCTTTTCTGCTGTAGGTCCTGCCCTCTGGAACATCTCTGCCCCCTCCCTTATATCCTTCTGTAAGGGCTTTAAGACCTAGCATGGACCTTGACTGGGGACTCTTCGTCTTGGAGGTGGTTAGTAGATTAGAATTTCCTCCATTCCCCATACATATGTTTTTATATTTTTTAACTCCTTCCTCCCTGTTTGGCTGGGTTTTTTATTTTATCTTTTTAATGGTTTTATTATTTTCATTGTTTTATTGTAAGCTGTGAGTCTTCTGATTTTGGCAGCATATAAATCCAGTAAATAAATAACTTGCAAGATGAGCATCACACAATGAGGGTTTTTTTGTGGGAAATCTCACAACTGAGCCAATGGTTCTTCTCTCTCACTGCATAAAAAGCATAAATTAAGTAAAACCAATAATGTTAGTGAAAGTTGTTCAAGAGAAAGAACTGCTGAGATTCAAGTTCAAGATGTTCACATGGAAGGAGATTCTCCTTCCAAGCAGTAATCCTCCTCCCCCTCATCTCCCTCACACCAGCCACAACTCTTTTCAAAGTGTAGGAAGATTGACCCTCCATCTTTCCTGTCTCACACACACACACAGCCCTCCTAGCACTGCACCATCCAGCCCGTCCCCCTCCTGCCCATCTCTTCTCCCCTTCTCAAAGCATATAGGCAGGTTATGATAAGAAGCATTTCCAAACCACCCAGGAAAGACCCCCAGAAAAGACATTACCGAGAGAAAAGGAAAAGGGTTGTTTGTCCTGAAAAGGAAAAGGGTTGTTTTGTCCTGAAACAGCAGCAGCGGATCCACCAGCTCCATCAGGGGCCACCAAAACAACAGCCGGCCGGGCAGCAGCTGATTGCCACGAATCTGCGTAAGAGCGGATCCATTGTATCTGCTTGGGAATGGGCGAGGTATTAGATTAGCACTAAAGGCAGCACACCCCTCCCTGGAAAAAACAGATAAACTTCCTAAGAACTATACTGAAATAGAGAATAGAACTTCAAGACTAGGTGGAAATCCTCTTACATAAACCAAGGGACCATCAAGAACCACCACCCAAATCACAGTCGTATTCTCTGCCTGGATTGGATTGGACCCTTGGAGACCCCTGCCTCAAAATCTTCTAGCAAAAGTTAGTGTTGGTTAATTTGTTTTATTTTTACTTTATATTGTGTATTAATAATTGTTATTTGTTTCAGATGTTAGGGACAATCATTTGTACATAAAATACCACTGAAAATTGTTTTTATATGAATATTTGTGGGTGTGTGGAATGGATCATCCAACTTTACATTATTTCCTATGGGAAAATTCACTTTGCTTTTCGAGCATTTTGGATTAAGAGCACTTTTCCGGAATAAATTATGCTCACAGTCCAAGGTTGCACTGTACTCAGAAGGTATCCAAACAGAAGCAATTATATATATATTTCCTTTCCTAAACTAGATTCTTCTCTTGGAAGCTGGGTGCTGCTCACCATTGACAGAGATCTGATGGTAGCCAGCTTCTCCACTCCTAACTCTCCTCCTATGCTTGTGAGTTCTGTGTGGCTAGACATTTAACAAAGAACCTATGTTTGAAATCCTTTAGAAAGTCTTGTTTCAATAAAAAAAGGTAAAGCCAGTCATGGCTGACTCTTGGGGACAGTGCTCATCTCCATTTTATAACTGAAGAGCCAGCGTTCATCTGAAGATGCTTCCTTGGTCATGTGGCCAGCATGACTATATCCCTAGGCACACGGAACACTGTTACCTCCCCACCAAAGGTGGTACCTATTTATCTATTTGCATTTTTACAAGCTTTTGAACTGCTAGATTGGCAAGAGATGGAGCAGGTAATCAGAGCTCACCCCATTACACAGTGCTCAGGTCTCAAACTGCCGAGTTGCTGACTGTCTGGCTGACAAGCCCAGCATCTTAACTGCTCACCACTGCGCCCCTATTCTGTTTCAATGCTTGCAGCTTAATATCATAAATAAAAATATATTTAAGTGCTAAAACCCAACATCAGTTTAAACTCTGAATATCCAAGTAATAAGTGGGGGTATGATGGCTCAGCGGCTTAATGACACCAGTTGTGTTGACCAGAAATGGCTGGCACTCTGGCGGTTTGAGCCGTAGCACTGCATGATGGGGTGAGCTCCCATCACTCGCCTCCAGCTCCTGCCCACCCAGCAGTTCGAAAGCACATAAAAATGCAAGTAGATGAATGGGTGCCTCTGTAGGGGGAAGCCGGCTGGCAGCGATGGGAACACCAAGTCAGCACTGGACTTGCCTGTCTCAGGGGCAGAGCAGGAGCCGTGGGGGATGGCCCGGATGTGATCATTGCTGGCTAGCGAGGGGGGCAGGGTTTAAATGCATATAAAATGTCTAATTAATACTTGTAAGCTGCCAAGAGTCTTTGGAGATTGGCAGCATAGAAATGTAAGGATAAATAAATATTATCAAATATTACAGAATCTAGTGCTGTATATCTCTTAATCTCTTGCTGCAGATGGTAGCTTTCTTGCCCCCTGCTGGCAAGGAAGCAGACGTGAACTGGGTGTGTCTGGAAAAAACCAGCCCAATTCAAGGTATCAGTTGGGGTGTTCATATTCTACAACCTTCTCCAGATCAAGAGAATCCCCAGTACAGTGAGTATCCTGAGGGGAAATTTTGGACCAATTTCATCATCTTTTTTTGATGCGTCAATTTGTTGTTTTTCTAGAGGAAATTTTGATACTGATAGTGATTTTCCTTGACCTACAAATTATTATCTTGTATTCACAGGAGGTCTGGATTTTGAAGCCATACTACTCAAGCCCACTCAGGTACCAGAGAAAACCAAGCTTCCATTAGTGGTGTCACCACATGGTAAGTTCCTTGTCTTGTTCCTTTCTCTTATCCAAGTATTGTAGTGTTATTCTCTTACCATTCATCTGAGCCTGACTCCATTCTCTTTCTTGGAAGGAGGCCCACATTCAGTGTTCCCCACCTCTTGGGCACTGTATCCAGCAGTGCTTTGCCGGATGGGATTTGCTGTGCTATTGGGTGAGTAATAATCTCTTTCCGACACCAATATGTCTGACAGGTATAAACACTGTAGTCAGAGGTACATAGCTTGGGCAGACATCAGATCCTTATTTAAACAAGCAGTGATAGACTGTAATGCTGTATTCAATTCAGAACTTTTGACCTGAAGATTATTTTAGAAAGGCAATCTTCTCCAGCCTGGTGCTTTCAGATGTGCATGGACTTCTTCTAATAGTCTCAGCTACACAGTTATATTCATAAGAAATTAGATTCTTTTGATACTGGACCTATTTCAAAGCTAATTCCAATAGTAAAATCCAGAAATTCTGACATTATGGGAAGCATTCATCAATGTTATAAAACCTGGCTGAGGTGGATAACTCTTCATGATGAATCTGAAATCAGAGAAAGGTTGGCCACTATAATATGTTTTCTTTCTCCTTAAGTGAATTACCGAGGATCATTGGGCTTTGGTCAGGATAGTGTGGATTCACTACCAGGAAATGTGGGTACCCAAGATGTTAAAGATGTGCAGGTAAAAAGTACCTCCCTCCATTTCCAACAAAAGTGTTTGAAACCTTCACTATTTAAAGAAATACTTTTACTGCAGAAGGAAAGGAATTCAGCTGTCTTCAAAGAGCATGGTGTTTTATATTCTCTTGCCAGATCAAATTCTTAGTACGATAAGTGTGGGGTACATATGAGACTGTACTTCCTCTAGAGATATGTGTAATGTATTTGTTCTTATATATACACAAGACCAGGGAATTTCAACAGAAGGGTCTATCCAAACATAATTTATTATTTTCATAGAGATGAGACAGTCCTTTCAGAACTCTGCTAAACATTTGGAGTGGGTTCCTTTGTCCAAGTGTCTATTCAAGATGCTGTAGTCCTGTTAATTCCCTTAGTAATAACCTTTCCTTTTCTTACAGTTCTGTGTAGAGCAGATGCTACAGAAAGAACCTCTGGATCCAAAGAGAGTAGCCTTACTTGGAGGATCTCATGGAGGTTTCTTAGCTTGTCATCTCATTGGCCAATATCCTGGTACATATAAAGCCTGTGTAACCAGGAATCCTGTGGTCAATATGGCCTCCATGATTGGAAGCACTGATATCCCTGATTGGTGAGTTTTTCTGAACAATTATGTTTTTCCCCTTTAAGCAGATGCTGTCATTACACATGCTTGCTCTGTGGCTTTTTCTAGGTGCATGACTGAGGTTGGCTTATCCTATGACCAAGCTGTTCTCCCAGTTCCTGAACAATGGACCAAGATGCTACTTCATTCACCTATACAGTATGTTGACAAGGTACAACACATCTTTCCCTCCATTTTGTATATCATTACTCTCAGATCCCCATATTTTTTCTATTTAGTTTCAATGCTCTGATTTCTATTTTGCATTATTTCTCTTAGGTTCAGGCACCAGTTCTCTTAATGATTGGAGAAAAAGATAGACGTGTTCCCCCCAAGCAAGGCTTGGAATATTACCATGCACTTAAGTCCAGGGGTATTCCAACCCGGTAAGCATCTTGGATAAAAATGTAAAAACTGGGAGTCTACCAGAAGGTTTTATGAGGCCAAAGAGAATGGAAATAGATGCAACTGGGAAAAAATAAAATGATAACCTGGGCAGAAGAAGGGGCTGAAATGATGATAAGATGGAAATGTCAGCAATTGTATATTTTTATTTATATATTAAATTTATATGCTATGCATCTCCCTGTTGCAGCAACTCTGGGCAACTTACAGAATAATGTTAGCTGATGCTGATGTCTCTTTATCTTCCTAGGATGTTGCAGTATCCAAATGATAACCATGCACTAGCCAGTGTGGAAACTGAGGCAGATGGTTTCATGAATATTGCACTTTGGCTTCTCCAAAACTTGAAATAAGCATAATAGAAGTTTACTCCTTTTGGTTGAGGCCAGCTAACAGAAAGTCAAGTCTCTTCAGTTTGAAAGAGCCTCTAATAGCTAATTGCTACTTTGATTCCTAGTCTCCAAAGTGTGAATAAGCACATAGCAATGTCTGGTATGCATCATCCTCTAGGCTATCTCAGATGTGCTAGAGAGAAAAGCTACACTGCCCGTATCACTTTGCCAAATCTAGCACTTTATCAATAGTTCCACTTATTGATAAAGCTATGTTATGCAGAAAGATCAAGTACAGTGGTGCCTCACAAGACGAGACTAATCCGTTCCGGAAGAACGCTCTTAGCATGAAATGCTCTTAAAGTGAAATGAGATTTCCCATAGGAAACAATGGAAAATTGGACGATCAGTTCCATGCCCCCAAAAATATTCACCAAAAAATCATAATTTGATGTAGAAATGATTGTCCCTAACATCTGAAACAAGTAACCATGGTTAACACACGATATAAAGCAGTAATAGAGCAAACTAACCAGCACTTATAGATCTGCTTCGAGGCTGCTGCTTCAAGGCTGCTGTTAGGCCAGCTGCTGTCCGGTGCCCCCTGCTGGCTCAGAGGATCCGCTGCCGCCGCTGCTGAAGCAAAACTGCCTTTTCCCTCAGCGTATTTCGTGGGCGGTTTGCAAATGTTTCTTGCCTCTGTGAGAGGAGAAGAGTGCAGGGCAATGAGGGGGAATTTACAAGGACAATTTCTGCTTTATTTTGTGTGTGTGTGCACACGCACTTTGAGAATGTCCCCCAGCCGACAGGCAGAGCTTCTCCCAAGGTCGTCCTGGCTAAGCGCATGGCAGGGACCCGGCACCCCAACCCCACTCTGGCCACAAGCTCCAAGGCGAAGCCAACCCAGGACACCTTGTGGGAAGGCACAGCACATGGTGAGGCGAGGCAGATGAAGCGCGTGCAGTGTGACCCCGGGATTGCCAGCAGCTGAGCCCCTCTGGCCACCAGGCCACGCCTCGCGGTCACCTTGAAAAGGCCAGTGGCCCCACCCTCCTCCTCCATTGCCACTTGCCTCGCCTCGCTTCTCACCCCACGTACCTCTCGCTGCCCCTGGGGGGAGAGAGAGGAGAGGAGGGGGAGGGGACTTCCTGGAGGGAGAATCTGGAGTCTGAATTCTCGGGAGTTCCATCTCTTGAATGCCTTTCACGTAATTTATGCTGTTTACACAGCAAGAGAGGAGGGCTCCATTGTGAGATTTCCCACATGAGCTCATTGCGTGGTGCTCATTGCGATCAGGAACACCGACCTGACGTACATTCTGGCAAAGTCAATCACATGCACAGTAATGGAGTAAGCCACATGGCAGTGTAGGCAGAATGCGCACGCGCTGCCGCCCGTATGGCAATGGAGTAAGCCACATGGCAGCATCGGCAAAGTACACACATGCTGCCGCCCATATGGCAATGGAGCAAGCCACATGGCATTTTGTGCAGGTATCATGCCAAGTTTTCTCATCTTGTGAGTTTTACGTCACGTGAGTTACTCGTCTTGTAAGGTACCACTGTATACACTGTATACTTCAACCACTAACATTATTGGTCAGTTGACCAAGATCTAGTTTACTTTCTACTCCATGGAAAACTTACAATGTTTTGATATCATGATGAGTTTGCTAGCATTTGACCATTGTACAGGTGGGCATTAAAGTCCTTTAATTTTGTCATTTTTTTTAGTAATGTGTCATAATGTAACACCTCATATAATAGTACTTGCCTGATTCTCAGTTAAAAACCGCAGGATGCTAAATAACATAGTATTTTCTACCTCTTCCTTGGCTGGGGTTTCATGCTTGAACTAAGGTATTGAAAGGAGGGTGTAGTAAACAAAGGAAAGGTTTACTTCAGGAACTGTGTTGTGCTTTAAAAATGCTTGTTTCCATATGTATGACATTCTGTTATGACTGAACTATATGATGCCCCATGCAAGGCCTCCTGGTTTTAAAAAACCATATAATGTTCAGGGTGGAAGAAACATTGAAGATTGTCTAGTTCACCCTCCTGCATAGTCCTACAGCATCCTGGACAAGCAGCTATCCAACTATTACTGCTAGAAGAGAATATTGTAGTTCAGGGTTAAATTGTGGAGTATGTATTCCATTATGGACTCCACTATCCAGCTTTTGTTTAAACATCTCCAGTGAAGGAGAATTAAATTCCCCCTGAAGAAGTAAACTACGATTTGGTTTTGTTGTTATACAGGTCTTACTATTAGGAATCTTTTTCTAGTATCCACTGAAATCCACCTTCTTGTAATTTAAACTCATTCTTTTTCTTGATAAGCATTTTGTTTTATGTATTCCTTTGTTCTAGTTACTTGCAAAATAATGTTTTTCTGGCTGCTGTTTTGAAGGATTTTGAAGGAAACTGGATTATATAACCACCGTCACAAGTTGATTGGGTCTTTATCAGGAGGAATAAAGAGAAAGCTATCAATTTCAATTGCTCTACTTGGAGGTTCAAAAGTTGTAATTTTGGATGAACCAACCACTGGTGTTGATCCCTGTTCTAGGAGAGGCATTTGGGAAATCATATCAAAGAACAGAAAAGGTAATATGGGCAGGTATACTGCCATTCTAGCTTTTCAGAACAACAGCATGTAATACTATATATTATTAACAGAATAACAGGATAAGCTCGAATTACTATAAAAAAAATACAATCCAGACATGGGAACCACAAACACACATTAAAGAGAAGTGTTTAAGCCTTTAAGCTTTCCCTTTGATAGGAGGACAGACCTCTGCAATTCTCCTCCTGCAGAAGGAGAGTCAAAAAACACAAAAGGACCCATGAACGTTGTCCCTTCTTGCTCCATGTGATGCAGATTAGAGGCCAAGGCATCACTGCCTGGCTAGGCTTTGACAGATGAGGCATCATCACAGAGAAGGCCAGTTGTAGCCAAACACCAGGAGATCTTTGTCTTGGGGGAGAAGAGCCACATGCACACATGAGACCAGTCTGGTGCACTTTCCCATCTCCTTCCCAGAAGCCTCCTCATCAGTGACAGCTGCTCAACAGTTCCCCAGACAACCTTCAATGTGCTACATCCTTTTTGAAACTCTTTTGGGGAAAAAAAGAAAAGAAATGAGACAAGCAAAGTTGATTGCCTAATGGGAAATCAAACCTGTGGCAGGAAGAGGTGGTGGCAGCAGAGGTGCCTTGGTTTAGCAAGCACTGTTAGCACATGGATTTTAACATGTGGATGTAGGCTATGCATTTGGGGCAGGTATGAATTCATTCATCAGGCATGGGATAAAATAGCATCCAAGTCATTCCCTATAAAGCAGCCAAAGCCTAGGAAGCCAATTTCATGAGTGATATTGCTGGTGATGGCTTGCTGATAATGCAGGCATACTTTAAGGGGCAGTTTGAAAAATCTCATCCTGCAGAACTGCCACAGTGATGTAGTCTCTGCTGGCATTGGAATAGTTGTGGTTTGACCCACTGAAGGGACGTGGGGGCCAGTTGGAGATGTAGTTTGGTCTAGTGATTAAGGCGCCAGGCTAGAAACCAGGAGACTGAGTTGTAGTCCCACCTTAGGCATGAAAGCCAGCTGGGTGACTTTGGGCCAGTCACTCTCAGTCCAACTCACTTCACTAGGTGCTGTTATAGGAAAAATAGGAGGAAGAAAGTGTATTAGATATGTTTGCCACCTTGAATTGTTTATAAAAATAATAAAGGGATATAAATATATAAATAAAAAATAATAGCCCATGCAGGCATGCGGTCTTGGAGGAATGTAGTAGTCACTGGAGTGAAGGGAGTTACGGCATTGAACTATTTGCTGGAGCAGGTAGGGGATGAAGCCCAGCTGAGTTGCCAAGAAGCAATGGGTGGAAGCTTATCAGGGGGAATTCAATCTGGAAGTAATGAGGAATTTCTTGACAGTGAGAACAATTTATCAGTGAAACAGCTTGCCTCCCAGAGCTGTAGGTGCTCCATCATTGGAAGTTTTCAAGAAAAGATTGGGCATCATTTGTCTGGGATGGTAAGGACTCCTGCCTAAGACAGGAGCTGGACTAGAAGACCTCCAAGGTCCCTTCCATCCCTATGATTCTATGATTCTATAAGTTGGTATTATTTCATAGAATGGGGGGCCACTATTTGAAGGAGGTTGTACCATGGTTAGAGAGCCCTAATATGCTAGGAAAGAAAAGCCATCCTTCCCTTCTAGGAATCATACAGATGGCCCTCAAAGATAGGGTGGGAGATTATTACTGGATATGCTACAGCTCCTGCAGTAGTTCGGACTCTTCAGTTTAGAACTATCCAGACATACAAATGTCTGCCACCAAGGGCCAGCTGCAAACAAAGATAAAAGACACAATGTGGCTGAAGAGGCAACAGGGGTTAAAGTTGAGTGCCACCTAACCTCAGCAGCTCTCAATGAGTATAAGATTGGATCACAATTGAGGCTGATGAACTGAGTAGTAGGTATATGATGAAATCTGCTGGAGATTTCAAATTGGGATTTCCAGTAGCCAGTTT
Organism: Acrochordus granulatus; assembly: GCA_032468055.1. Lineage (NCBI taxonomy): Eukaryota > Metazoa > Chordata > Lepidosauria > Squamata > Acrochordidae > Acrochordus > Acrochordus granulatus. The sequence goes on from JANHZU010004810.1 coordinate 328,598, forward strand.
CCAACATTATTAAAGTACTATGGTGCATTAGACGTTGCAGGCTGAACTGTGTAACCTAGAAGAAAACTGGATTAAACAGCTATTGTCATATGCTGGCTGGCTCTTCCCCAGGAGGGAGGAAAGAGAACTGTCATTACAGTATTTATTTTGTTCTTCCCATTGGTTTCAAGGAGAGGTCATCATTTTCTGGCCTTTGCACCCAATGAGCTCTTGAGTCTGAGCAAATCATTTTCTACTTGGCAATTCTTCTGCTGCCTCAAGAAGCTATATGCAAGTTGCAGTGTTATTGCCCTTTTTATATTTCTTTTCAGGCAGGACGATCATCCTTTCTACACATCACTTGGATGAAGCAGAGGTTTTAAGTGATAGGATTGCATTCTTGGAACATGGAGGTCTCAAATGCTGTGGGTCCCCATTCTACCTCAAAGAAACTTATGGTAGTGGGTACCACCTGATACTTACTAAAGAAAAGGTTTGGAACAGTAATTATTGTCATGTTTTTATGACTTGTAATAAATTCTAATAGTGCTCAAAACCAAAGTAACCGTAGGTAAAAAAAAGTATCTTAATGAAAATGTTACTAAAAGTGGCTCTAAGCAATTTATAGGTTTCAGTGACAGGCAAGATGAAATCTGGAGACAGAGAATATAAATATTGCTCCTACTGTTACCCAAATTTTTGAACAGGTGTTCCAGAGATTAGGAAAGATTTTTCTAGTCCACAAAACTTGAGTGAAAACTTTTCCTTTCCCAGACAGGTTCAGTACTGAGGTTCTCAGTACTTTCTCCTTATGGGAAGAGTACAGGGTTATTAAAGCCACTGAGTGCCATGCTTGGGGCTGCTACCCAAAGTGCATGGAAGCACAGTTCTGCTTTGGCCAGTTTGTGCCTGTAACATTTGGAATAACTGAGGTGAGGCTTTGCTGCTGTTCATGCAGGAGGAGATGGGGAGTTCCATACAGGATCCCCATTTCATCCTACATTGATTGCCTTCTCCAGAGTTTTCTGACATTCTCCTAGTAAAAATGGATTTAAGAATACTGTAAGTCCTGAACTTGGCTAATATTATTGTCAATACAAGAGTATGGATTTAGCACCATAATTATATGTATCATCAGTTGAATTACTTTGACTTGGTTGCCTATCGTTGTCTTTGCTTCCCATCCTCTCCTCTGGGAAAATTGCTTCTCTAGAAATAGCCATCTGCTTGTTCACACTGAGTTTCTTTCAGAAGACACTAACTTTTATGGTTAATTTTTAAAAACAAATTTTCTTGAGTGTTAAGGCAAAAGTGTGTTTTAATGTCTGTCTTTTAAGTTGACTAAGTTCAGAGGCAGTGTTGCTTGAGATATTTAATATCAAGGAGTGCCTATATGCTTCATAGTATTTGGGCTTTATGGATGGGAACTGAGTTATTTTCCAAATTTTCCACTTTTCTAAATGTTGTGGTACAATTTAAACGTATCAAAATATCTTTTAAATATGTGTTTAAAAAGAAAATATATGTATTTAAATATGTGCCTTGTATGGACTTCTTAAAATGGAATAATTAATGCAAACAAATTAAATTTTAAACTTTGGCATTTTATACATATGTTATAAAATAATTTCACTGGATACCCATTAAGTTTTAGACTTTGTTCAAGGTGATGATGCTTATATTTAAAATCCAATATTGGTCTTAGCAACCTGCTAAAATATTTTACCAAGGCTCTTTTTCAAAAGATTCAAAATAAAGTTAAGAGCATCTGCCACTTTGTTGCTATACTCCATTACCAAAGGCCCTCCATAAAGAGGCTCATTTGTTCCCTATGTTGAATCTTTTTGGCCAACCCTTATGCAAGTTAGGTTTTCTAATCTAAAAACTTACTTTGCAACCTAACATACTGTTGCCCATATCCCACCAATTAGAAGATATAGTTTACTGATGTATTCAGGATGCCTGAATATAGTTTTATTCAGTTGCTTCCAACTTAATTTTCTTCTCATGTTTCATGATTTAAATGGTGCATTAGGAAAATTAGCATCTCATAGTGGGATATTTTATTGTCCCTTTATGCTTCCACAGAGCTCAACTTTGAATGTGGCAGAAGAATGCAGTACTTCTAATGTGACAGCCATGATACAGGCTCATCTTCCAAAAGCCTATCTCAAAGAAGATATTGGTGGTGAACTTATCTATGCACTTCCTCCATTTAACTGCAAAGTCTCTTCATCCTATCAGTCTCTTCTGAGAAGCCTGGATAATAGTTTAAGTGATCTTCATATTGGCTGCTATGGAATTTCAGACAGCACTGTAGAAGAAGTGAGCACTTAACAATCTGATGATCTCTTAATATTATTGCTATTTTATTTTATTATTATTATTATGGTTGGTCCTACAGTGAGTCAAATGTTTACACTGGATTTGGCATTTTTATCTATCTATGGAGTTCTTTCCAAGGACTTGGGATAAGGAGATGTTGTTGGCTCATGGTGTTAAAAGTCTCACTGCAAGATATATACTGTTCCAAGTAAAGTGCCTTTTGCAATGGACTGATGGTGATTTTGTCAATACCAGTGGTGTTCAGCTGGTGCTCCAGTTGTTTTGGGATTATACCCAAAAGCACCTATTACTCTTGTTACTATCTTTGCTTCCTTTCATGTCAACAGTTGTTCTACTTCTTTTTGCAGGTCTTTGGATTTAGCAATTTTCTCTTCTCTTCTGCTGTTTCCAGGTTCTGCAATGTCCACTACCCAGAGCTTTTTGTCTTTCTTATCAACAGTTGTTAAGAATGGGGTGTTGTTGGCAAGTGCTTGTCTATTTAAATTCTAAAGTCTGAGCGCTAGCTTCTGCATTTGCTGTTACATTATCAATTTTATAATCTCACCAGTTCTTGCTTGCAAGGAAATAATATTTCTTGCAGATATTCCAGTACACCATTGTTATTATTATTTTTATTTATTTGTTTTACTTTATTATTTCATTTTCTTTTTTATTGTATGCCTTAAATATTTTAAGTAGCCTAAAGGGTGGCAAATGAATGTGTGAATGAAAAACAAATTTCCTGGAATGAAAAAGTTATGATCAAGATGAAGAAAATTAAATATGAGTACATATTGAATTGATTCATCAGTCCATTGGCATAAATATAAAATTATGGTAGAAATGCACAGAAGCATGTAAGGCAGTCTTTTCTGTTACTTTACAATTTATGACATAGTTTGAAGAGAAGAATCTGAAACTAAGAATTACAAAACACAATTGCAACCAGATTTAAAGATGACAAACAGAAAAGCTGCCATGCATAGAAACATGATTAGTGCCCACTAGAATTTAATCGATCCATTAATTTCTACTCTTTCAACCAGAGGGAGAAGACACAATGAGCTGCTTCAGGAGCTGACTGATAGTAAGATGCCATCCCACAAAAGCAAGCTTTTAGTTATTACATTGTTGATTTAATTTTAGTTATTATTATTCACTGAATATTTAATTACATATAAAGATGGGAAATAAATTTTGTTCAGACTTCATTTAATGTGCCTCAAATAGAAAACAACTTATATATACTTTGTATCCTAAAATAGGTATTTAAAAATTACATGTAGTTTGTATCACAAAATTCAGTAATATATTAAGAAAATTGCATGCAAAACCATTTGAAAAGTATGTATATATTTAGGAGAAATTGCACCAAATGCAGACTCAAGGTCATCTAGACTTTTTTAAAGCTCCAAAATTATCTGGAAATGAATAAACTTAAGATGGGAAAGAAAAGTGACACCTTCCCATATTATAGGATGTTCCTTACCTAGTATTCTTATCAGTCTATGCCAAACTCTGGATGCAAAAATTTCCATAGAGAAAATTAATATTCTCTTTCCATTATGTCTGCATATTAAATGTATGCCATGGTTTCATGTAAGGATGGCCAATTACAAAATAAAAAGAGTATAGATAAAAGTTGATTACAGAACCATGAACTAGCTAGGATTATGCCCACAAACTGGACATAATCAGTCTAAATCAAAATAAATAGAACATATTTCACTATGAAAGGGTGAAGTTGCACTGTGCTCAATCCTCTGTCTGAGTAGCAACTGTAGCAACTCTTAATAGCAAGTTCAAGGTCCTTGCTTTAGGATTTGTGAGAACTGAAATTAAAATATTTTTAATATTTTTGTTTTGCAGGTGTTTCTTAATTTGACCAAGGATTTTGCAAAAGATGAGGAAACTGATCCAGAATTCTATCAAGAAGGGACCAGTTTTACCATGGATAATGATGGCTTGTCCATGAACTCTGATAACTTCTCTGGATCAGATGGTATTAAGATACTGTAATTTTTTTTACTGCTTGAAAGTTTTTACCAAAGGAAAAGCTTGTAGTATACAGAGTACAGTAAATTACAGCAGGATGGCATTTTTTAACAAGGGGGTGAAAGATCACAAAGATGATCTTCACAAAGATGCAAGCTGGATTGATGATAAAATGAGGGGACATTTTAGATAAAACTAATTATAATAAGGAAATAGAACTAAGTACTTATTGATTATTGTATCTCTCTTTTCTTTTTTTGATAAATAGATCAAGTCTTGGTTAAGGTGCAAAAGCCAAATCATCTTTTTCTCCTGCTGAGAAAGGCCACAGCCTTGTTCATTAAACGTTTCCATCACACTCGACGCAACGTGAAAGGTTTTATTGCTCAAGTTATCCTTCCTGTGCTCTTTGTGACAGCTGCTATGGGCCTTGGCAACTTAAGAACGAAGGAGGAAGAATACCCAGCTCTCCATCTCTCACCAGCCTTGTATGGTTCTTCCGGCCAGTCAGACTTCTTTGGGTGACTATCTATTTTTAGTTGATGATGACGTGGTGCACTGGGAGTAAGGGATGATCAGATCATCACCACTATGGCGAGAAACAGTATATATCCTTGTGTGGTCGTATGAGATAGCTAAAAATATACCTGGGGAAGAATAAGAGAGAGAGGGAACATGTTTGTTAAATCCACCAATATAATACTTTCTAGAGTTTTGAGGGGAAAGCAGATTATGAACTTTTGTCAGAACTCTAAGACTTTAACATTGATTAAGTTAATTAATTTAATCTGTTAACAGAATCTTGCACATCTGAAAGTACAAACTTTCTGCCACTACTTTTATCTGCTTGATCCATTAGAGTGGGTCCTTTCTAGGTTTCTTTCTCTGATGGTTAAGCCATTGGGGTCTCCTGTTTCCTAGGCAACATCATTTTCCCTCACTCCCCAATGTCAAGCACACATTCCATTGCATCTTATTATAATCAAGGTCTATCAATATACTGTAGGTCATCAATTCAGTAAATTATTAGTTTATTCAGTTAATTGGAGCAAATATCAAATACTTGCTATCTATATACAGTACTACTAAAATTCTTGCAGTGACTTTCAAATCCTTTGTGACCTTCAGCTGAGTGAAATGGTAGGTCATAGGGCAACCATATTTGAACCAAAGTACTTCAAATAGGCTAACTTACAGAATGCCAGGACCCATTACTCATTTGGAATGAAAGTTGCAAAGGTTGTCATGTTATTGTAATTCCAAACACTCACTGACATCTTCCCACAAGCAAAGCTGGAAGGGAGTGTCAGCAATGAGGAAGCCAGCAGAGATGATTTATTTATTTATTTATTTTTATTTATATGCCACCGAAATCCGGAGACTCTTGGCAGCTGACAACACTAAAAAACAATTCATTTAAAAACATTTAAAATAATAATAAAATAAAAAAACACATTAAAATAAAATAAAAAACCCAGCAGAGTAGCGAGGTGGGATAAAAGATTATGTATATGAAAAAAAGGGGGATGAGGATGGCTAGGAATCCAACAGCCACCTCCACGATGATAGTGAACCCCCCCTGGAGCCCCATGCCATCTTGCAGAGCCAGGTCTTAAGGCCTTTCCGGAAGGCCATCAGGGAGGGGGCAGCCCTCAGCTCGAGGGGCAA
>JANHZU010004811.1:5864-20214 GCA_032468055.1 Acrochordus granulatus
TTATTTTTTTATCCTTTTCTTAGGGTTTTTTATGTTTTTGTGTTTGTTTAGTATTGTTTTAAATACTAAATTTAAATTTTAAATTAAATTAAAGATTGGTAACTGCCCAGAATAATTCATTTGAGATGGGTGGGCTCAACAGTCGAGTAAATAAATAAATAAATAAATGTGCCTGGGAAAGGTTGTTCAACTGTGAGAATTCGGAAATTGGGAAATTCAGTATTCCTCAGTTTTGCATTCCAACAATCTCACACTAAGCTATTGCAAGACAAAAAGAGCTAACAAGTTGATTGGGCAAACCTCTACATGCACACATCATGGTTTTATCTCCCAATTTCTGTATTACGTATTGCTGCTTCTTTGAAGCTGGTTGCCAGGTGTCAGGGGCTTGTCCTCTCTCTGTTAAGTATGTTCCTCTCACATAGTGAGATAGGAAAGCAAGCCCCGTTATGCCCAAATACTTATGAGTCAAAATTTTGCAAGCTCTTCAGAGAAGATTACAGATAGTTCTCAATTAATGACCAGTTCTTAATGTCCTAACTTACAAAGGATCTCTCCAGAGCTACTTACAACCTGATGTTGATGTTCTGAGGGCTAAACTATCACCAACATACACACCTCTCTCAATGTGGGTGATCACATCTTGGGTGCAAGGGCAACTGGCTCACATTTATAGCCATTTGCAGTGTCCCACCCTCCCATGTTCAAGATTTTCAGCGTTTTTTGCTGGTTTTCAGGATTAACTTCCAGTTCCTGGCAAAAAACACCCATCAGAGAAAATGTTTGCTTAGCGATCACAGTGTTCACCTAACAACAATGGCATTTGCTTAATGACGACTGCAAAAAAGGTTGTAAAATTGGGCACGGTCACACGGTAACGCTCTTCATGATTGCCATGACTTACAACTGTAATACCGGGCTCAATTACAGTTATATGTTAAGGACTATCTAAAACACTACGTGAAAGTTGGTGACCTTGCAGTAATTTAGACATAGTTAACTGCTCGGTGGTGCGAGCAGTTAAGACACACGGCTTGCCGGCTGGAAGGTCGACGGCCTGAGTTCAAGACCCAGCGTTGCTGTGCAACAGGGTGAGTTCCTGTTGTCCTGCCAGCCTAGCAGTTTGAAAGCATGAAAATTCAAGTAAATAAATAGATACCGCCTACTCTGGTGGAAAAGGTAGTAGCGTCCATGCACCTTTGGTGTCTCATCATGCCAGCCGCATGACCATGGAAGCATCCTTGGGCATCCTTTTCTTGTTTGATGGGTACCACATCATCCTTGGGCATCCTTTTCTTGTTTGATGGGTACCACACTCCTGATCTCTAAGTTAAGGTGACTTGCAACACAAGGGAGGTGTTGGGAGGATTCAGAGCACCCAATTATTGGAGGCACTGTTTCTCAGAAGTCAGGCATTCAGAACTCCCTGTGGCCCCCCAATGTCCCTGTCTCGCCATCGGCAGGAATGACCCGCCTGGGCCATCAGCAGTCACTGCAACCCAGGAGCTGCTGCGTTTAGCTGAGGGCTCTCAGGAAGGCCTCCCACTTCTGGATCCCGTGAATGACCTTCAGCTGAAGGATGTGGCCGTTGTGGAGAGCACAATCCGGGCCCGCAGTCTGGAGGAACGGTTGCCGGTGTTCCAGTGCGTGCACAGCCCTCTCTTCCACACAGAGGTCAGTTTGGGGCTGGCATGTTGTGGGCAGGTTTGGAAAAGGAGGAAGGGCAGAGGAGACCGCCTCGGTACAGTTCAAAAGGAAGAGGCGCAATGGGCGTATTCATGTTCCTCACAGTCGCCAGCCTCTATGGAGCCCTCTCCTGATGTTCAGATTCCCCCTTCCGTCTCTTTTTCCAAAAACAGTAAACCATGCCTGCTCTCCCAGGCGTTTATGGATTAGCAACTACTCCAGGATCACATTACTTTTAAATTTGCCTTTTTCTCCTTGTCCTTTTCTATTTGTTTTTTAATCAACATCGTTTTTGTTCTTTTTGATGTCCTGTTGGGATGGTTTGATTTTTTTCCCTTTGCCTTGTAAACTACTCTGGCCTCTGCTGAGAACAGCAGCAGTGTAGAAATAAAGTAAATTGAAAATTGCACAGAATTTGGTGAGAGGCAGGTGGCACACGTCTGCATTTTAGCTTCTCATGTCTAGCAAATGCAGTGACAATGCACTCGTGCATATTTATTTCAGCTTTAATTCTCTCTGTCTATCTCAGATTTTTCTTCAGTTTGTAGAACAGTGGCAAAATTCAGCTGGCCTTTCTCCCTCCTATGTTAGAAGCTTGGGTGCTCTCCAAGGCAAAGCCTGGAGACGGAACAGGGGCTGTGTCCTTTGAGAAGCAGCAACTCTGTTTGGATTTCCTTTGAAGAGAGAATTACAGCCCAGATGTAGAGATGAAGCTCTTTCTCAGAAGGGTTAACAGACATTCCAATAGACTCCCCCCATCTAGCCTCTTCCAGTTGCACTGAGCAGCATTCCCTCCTCCACACCATGACGGCTGGAGACAGATGTTGTCATTCTCCAGAAGAGGGTTTCAGATTTGCTTACCACTGTTTTTTTGCCTTTCGGTTCTCCTTCCTGTCCCTCCAGTTTGTACGCTTCCAAGAGCGTCAACAGGTGTTGGAGGAACTAGAGCAGCTGCGCTTCTTGCTGTCAGACCAGTCCCTTCTCTTACTGCCAGAGTATCACCAGCGTATTGAAGTGAGTGCCTCTCTGCAGCTGGATCAAACCAATGGTCAAGGGCTAAGAAATGATGTTCTTGTGTCTTGGGTAGAGCTGGGCCAAGGAGCAACCAAGGGAAACCTGGTGAATACCTAAGGGTTTCATAGTCTCTAGTGCAGAATTCTCTTGCTGGCTAGGGAATTCTGGGAGTTGAAGTCTACACATCTTCAAGTTGCCAAGGCTGAGAAATATTAATCTATGTGTGATGGGCTATGGAGGGCAAGCCCCTGCCTATGAATAAAGGATCAAGGGAATTAGTGGGCAAATTCCCACCAACCAACCAGCTCTGCTCCAGGTTTGACATCCTGAGTCCCCAGTTTTAAAGACACACATTTCCACAGCAGTATAAATGGGTTTAACATAGGTAGTCCTCAACTTACTACCATTTGTTTAGCGATTCTTGAAAGTTAAGACAGCAGTAAAGAAATAACTTACAAGAAGTCTTCGCTCTTATGACTGTTGAAGTATAATCAGTCAGTCACATAATCATGATTTGGGCACTTGGCAACTGTCACACATTTACGACAGTCACAGTATCTCATTGTCATCATTTGTAACCTCCCAGCTAGCTTTCAACAAGCAAAGTCAGTGGGAGGCTGGTAAGGAAGTTTGGAAGTCACGGTCTTGTGACACCAGCCTCACAGATTGCATCTCTTAACAACAAATTTTCTAGTCCCTATTGTGGTCCTAAATCAAGAACTACCTGTATCATTTTTTATAAAAGACAACCAAGCTTGTCCTTCCAACTCCCAAAATGTTAAATGTGGCCAAAAAAATGCCCATCTGGCCTATTTCATTGAGCTGGACACCAATCAAAGTGGCCATTTGTGGAGAAAGCAGAGTCACTTTTTGGCAGAGGGCTGCATCTTCTTAATGGTCATTTTCAGTGGTCTTGGGACCATTTCCTCCCCTCCCCACTTTATTTCCCCTTGTCAGTTGTCTGTCTCTTCTGTCTTGCCCCCTTCCTTCCCCTGGAGTCACAGACAAGGGCTCCTCCTGCTTGGATAGGAAATGGATATATGGATGCTGATATAGCATATCCCATTGTGAATTCTTGTCAAGTTCATGGAAGCATCAAAAGGAGGCTGTTCTCTTTGGTTCTATAGCCAGAGGTGTTGCTGGTTGGGCCTTTTCAGTCTCTGCTTCTGGTCACTTTAGGTCTTGCGTTCCTTGGGCTACATCAATGAAGGAGGAACTGTGGAGCTCAAGGGAAGTGTGGCCCGTCAGATCAGCAACCATGAGCTACTCCTGACCCAGCTGCTGCTGGACAATGCCCTGACTGACCTGCGGCCTGAGGAGATTGTGGCCTTGCTGAGCTGCACAGTCTGCCAGGTCCGCACCCAAGTGGAGCCCCAGCTGCCCTCTGTCCTTCAGAAGGTAAGTGGAAGATGGGAGAGAGGTGGGTCTTGGGGGTAGACTTGAGTTGCTATTTGGGCTAGTGGCTCCTGAATGGGTCCCAGCCTTTCTCCCTTTTCATCCTTTAGGGCATAGAGCACATCCGGTCAGTAGCCGAAGAGATTGCCTTGCTGCAACGCAAATGTGGCCTGCAAGAATCGGTTGAGGATTTTGTGGAGCAGTACAAATTTGGGCTGGTGGAAGTGGTTTACGAATGGGCCCGTGGCATGGTAAGGGTTAAGACTCCACCCATTCCCTACAGCTATAGTTTGCTCATCCCATGGGGACCATCTTTTCCTTTCTTCCTACTCTAAGACAAAGTTCCCCTGTTTGTAGAGCTGGTAGAGCATGCTAGCTTCTTTCCTACAGTTGACCATTGAAGCTTTGACTGAAGGGCAAGGTGAAACAGTGAGACAAATTGAGGAGCTCCCCAGACAAATAAGAGAAACAGGATGGTTGCCTGTCAGGAATGTAGCTTTCTTGCAGAACATAAAGTGCTTATTTATAAGCCCCTTTCCTACAAAGTCTTCAGATGATCTTAAGAAAGACCTGTCTCCCAGACTTTGTTGTTCCTGCTTGAAAGTTGTGGATAGTAATGATCTAATTTGCAAGCTGAGCGTGCACAGCAAAGTCTTTATTTAATCATGGTCTACTAAAATCATCCAGTGGACTGGGTTCTAACTACTTACTTGGATCACAAACAAGCTCCATTTTAACCTACCATGTTAAGTAGGCACAGCTACTAAAATAGCAAATCAGCCAGCTATATTTTAATTGATTGTGTTGCTCAAACAGAGCCAAAAAGTTCTTAGAACCTGTGCTTTGCTGCTGGTCTAAACTCTGCTGGTGGGGAATGATAGGAATTGTAGTCTAATACATCTGGGGGTTTAGATTGTGTATGATTAGTACAGGTAGTCCCTGACTGGGACCAGAATTTTGATTGCTAAATAAGGTGGTTATTAATAAGTCATGCCTGAATTTATGACTTTTCTTGCCATATTTGTTAAGTAGTGAATCACTGCAGTTGTTAAGTGAATCCGGCTTCCCCCCCTTGATTTTTCTTGCCGGAAGGCAGCAAATGATGATCACATGATCTGGGGACACAACAACTTTCGTGCATGCTGATTGCCAGGCACCTGAATTTTGATCACATGACCATGGGGATGCTGTGACAGTTGTTGTGGGTGAGGACCAGATTGTAAGTCACCTTCGGTGCCATTGTGACTTTGAATAGTTGCTGAACAAATGGTTGTGAGTCGAGGACTACCTGTATGGGAAACCTAGAGAATCTAACATGGAGTTGAATCAGTGTCCAAGCATTTAGTTTTTGAATAGCATGTTAGGGGCCACAGTCCACAAAAAGTGGAAATGCAACGGTTAATAGGACTGGTTCCCCTGTATGATAGCTCGGGCAAATTTCAAGAATACTTTGGAAGACCTCCTGGGTCACATCTTGTGCTTTTGGAAAGGGAGGTAGGGATGTGGAAGGGGGAAAGCAGTTACTGTGAAACTGAGCCCTCTGGAATTCAAGATCATAATAAAGTGCACCCAGTGCCATGCACACAGTGCCAAAGGACAGGCAAGGCACTTTGAAGCAACATGGTCTTAAAAAGGTCCCACTTTTACCACCCACCTACCCAGCTGTCAAAAACAGAGCTTTCAGTCCCCTCCACCTTCCAGGGACTAACCTAAGAAATAGGGGACACCTAAGTTCTGAGCATCTATCAGCTCCAGTATCTTATTTTCCTCTATGTCCTCCCCAGCCCTTTGCCGAGATCGCCCGCTTGACAGATGTGCAGGAAGGCATCATCGTCCGCTGCATTCAGCGCCTAGATGAAACCTGTCGTGAGATGCGCAACGCTGCCCGGGTGACAGGGGAGCCAACCCTGCATGCAAAGATGGAAGCTGCCTCTAACATGATCAAGAGAGACATTGTCTTTGCCGCTAGTCTCTACACCCAGTGAGTGGAGATGTTGGCTGGATTGGATCTATTTGGCTATCCTGGAAAGTTCTGACTCCCTTATTCTGACCTCTAAGAGGTTACAATGCATCTGCAGATATAAACAATAAAAATATGTCCTTGTGCCAAACAAAGGGAATTGGTAGCATGTCGTCATGTGGTAAAGGATGAAGGCCTCATAGGGTGACACCTCCTTGGTTAGAAGAAAAGAGATTCCATTTTTTCTCCCATCTGCTGACCCTTCTTCTCTGATCACTGGATTGATATTGGATCCTGTGTGTTTGACCAAAAGCTGGCACTTTTCCCATAGCAACAGGCCAAAAAAATCCCATAATTCTGCACGTAAAATAATATACACAAATAAGAAGGGAGAGTGGGAAGAGGTATCTGGTTTAACTTTTTGTTAAACCACCTGTAAGAAGGGATGGGAGGTTTAGTTGATCTCAGGCAGACCATGAGCTAAGTGTGTCGCAGCAAAAAGAGTGGAAAAAAGGTTTGTGTGAGTTCAGAAATTATTAAAATAATTCTATATTCTAAAACTTAAAAATCTAAATTGCTGAGTATTTTCTGTTTTTTTAGTGAAGGAGAGGGCTTTAAATCAGCTTTGATTTCTCACAACTGGCTGGACAAGTTTTCATGGTAAGATTTTTGGAAGTGTCTTGCCATTGCCTTCTATCTAAGACTGAGTGAGAGGGACTAACTCAGTCACCCAGCTTGGCTTCATATCTAAGACAGGATTATAACTCCCTGTCTCCCAGTTTCTAGCCTGGTGCCTTTAATCACTATTATCAAACTGGCTCTTTTCTGCATTAATTATATCTTACTAAAATACAGTATTCAGTTCCAGGCTGGTAAAATATGGATATAGGTAAAGGGAATCTGAATCTACTTACTTTGATGGACAACCATAATGCTGGGTCCTGAGCAAGCAACTTTTAGCGAGAGAGGAGCCTGGGGGCCACCTAATATCCCTTAGGAGGTAATCTTTTGCAAAGTTGCAATCCTTCCCTGTAACAGACCAATTGAGTTCATTCCAGCAGAGAATACCTATAGCTCAGGTTTGAACTGTGGAGTCCCTGATGTCTGAGTTTGGTTTGCTTGCAAATGTTTCATTACCCAACTATGTAATATCAGTGCTAATAGGTATGGGCTTTGCTCTCAGTTTACATATGGTAATTTGCCTTGCCAATGTTGGTGGGAGTCTGGTTTTATTCTTGGTAGTTTTTTGATTAGGATATTGTTTTCTGCTTATTTATCTGGTGTTAATCCCAGTTTATCTGGGTGTTGATTGCTGAAGAGGATGTGTTCTGGTCTTTTTGGTTCCTTCTTGGATTTTTATTGTCTTTTTGAATAGTATATAAATGGCTTATCTCAATGTGTCAATTGATGGCCATTCCAATTCATACATTATGTTAAATATGATCCAATTATCCCAAATTACACACAACTAGCTGAGCAACATGCAAAGCTCACCCATCCTCCAACCACCATCCCTGGTTTCAATTAGGCTTTCAGTAACGGAAAGGACACTCTTAATTCATAGTTAGACTTTTGTTCCCTTTTTTATTGTTTCTAAACCATAGACAGATGACATGAAAAAGAACATGCTCCAGAAGCACCAGTAGGAAATAGTGCATGAGCAGCTGGTTTTTCTGTCCTCTGTGGTCACATCATAGTTCTGTCTCCCTGTTCTCTGAGCAGCAGGTAACAGACTTCTTGGTGTTTGTTTTCTTCCTCCACTCACCTGGGCTTAAAAGATGCAGCAGCTTCTAGAAGCAAGACCAACTTGGCTTTCAGTGCATCAGGCTGGGATTCATGATGTTGGGGGCTTCTCAGCACTTAAAACCTCCACATACCAATCTGGCAGGAAGCAGTATTGAGAATCCTGATGCACCGTGAAGGAAACTGGGTACCCTGGGTTCCAGGCAAAGAGATGAACCAATCTGGGAGAGGAAGGAAGAAGCAAACATATGAGATCAAGGCAGCATATGTTCAGTTCCCTAGAGAGTATAGATTCCTATCTTCCATCACTATGGTTGCAGATTCTAGGACTGTTAGTCTCTCTTGGTATCACATTTTGATATCTCACTGTTACAAATGCTTGAGAACTGAAGAGGAGACATCTCTTTCCTAAGTCCCACAAAGATAGAGAACCAATCACCTTGTAGAAGTTGCTGAAGTCCCACTTCTAGCATCCCTTATTGTTGGCCACACTAGTTGTGATATTTCCAGAGGTCCTCAGGCTCCATTTCTTGGCCTAGTCAATAGTTGGATGAACATGGCATACTGCCATGCATTTCAAAATTACAGTTACTCACTTTGGATTGTCTTCCGTTACCACTGTCTTCAAAAAGGCTAGAAAAGCAGCACAAAAATTCATACACACAGCTGGCTTCCAACAGCCTGGATCATTCTGTCAGAGTAGGGAAGGAAGAGTGTAACTTAGAAATAATCCAATCAAGACTTTTTCTTTGGGACATACATGCAAATCAGGTGTGTATGTGTCTGTGTTTATTTAAAGCCCTTAAAAGAACTAATCTTACTGATATCCAAAGTTAACCTGTTCTATGAACAAATTATCTTTCCTTGATCAGGAGAGCAGTGATAGTTTCTGTTTAACTAGTGTTTCTCAACCTTAGCAATTTTAAGATGTATGGACTTCAACTCCCAGAATTCCCAGGCTATCACAAACTAAAGCTGCAAGATTCCAATACACTGATTTAGACCACCAAAGAAGTGGTAGTGACCCACTTCAGAAGAAAACTAGGCGCTCCAACTCTTACAGTGAGATCCCAAAGGAGAAGGCCTCTCTTGAGGTTAAACTTACCCGAATGAGTTTGAATATTTTCATAGTCTCAAAAGTTTCTAGCCCCATAATGGAGCCATCTGGCTCTCGATATCCTGCCACAATCTGGGACACTCCTGGAAGAAAAGACTGGGCCCACCACTTGATTAACTTGTGCCTGAAAAGAAAATAGTTGAGTGACCAGAACTAACTTAAATTTGCATTTAAGTGAACATTGACTCAAAGGTACACCACGAAATAGTGCTTTGTTTTCTTAGGCTGATGAGCAGATGGGTCAATTAATAATCATATTTTGATTTTAGTAATAAAACAAGATTTGGAACTACAGCCTATTGTTGGCTTACTGAGTACAACTGGGACAAAGTCTAATGACTTGTTCCTGGTTTCTTTTTTCTGCTCCATTCAAATTTCTTTCAGTCCTTTTTCTATCCTTATGGATCATCTCATGGAAGAAGCTTCATAAGCCAATATTTCTGAGGAATTATGGCCTGTCCCTGAAGTATTGCTGTATTTTTCTCTAGTGATCTAAATGAAGAATCTGATGACACTAAGACTCTGTGTTCACACATAATGCTAAGCTAAGACATGTAGGTAGTCCACATTGAGAGACCATTTGAAGTTATGACATCCTCCAAAAGTTACTTATGACCCATCCGGAGTTCCTTTTTGGCCAGTTTCCAGCAGAAAACACCCATAAGAATGAATTGATTTGCTTAACCTGTAGCATTTGCTTTATGACCATGGTGTTTGCTTAATGAGCACTACAAAAATTTCATAAAATTGAGTCAGTCATGTGGGTGTCTCAACTTACAACCATCAAGACTTACAATGGAAATTCCAGGCTCCATTATGGCTGTAAATTGAGGACTAATGTACTGAAGAAACTTTAACTACCAAAGGTCATAATTACATGCCAAACATGCAGTTAATAGTGCTGGCTATAAGTAGCCCTCGCTTACCAACCATTTAGGGATTGTTCAAAATTATGACAATGCTGAAAAAATAACTTTACACTCAATTTATGTCCTTCATGGAGTCCCTCAGTCACGTGATTGCCGTTACAGTCAGAACATGCTGTCCTGTGCCTGGCCTGTATCTTTTCCTTTCCCCACCTCCTTGTAGAGCAAATTGATTGGAGAAAAAGGATGCAAGAAAGTCAGCTGTTTGCTTTTGTATACTTATGGAAAGCAATGTGACTGCCAGCAGGATGAGGCTGGGAATTTAATAAACCAAATCCAAAGTAACATAAATGTGGTTCAGCATGTTGTGTAAACCCAGTTGTGTATTGATGGCAGCAGCAGATTTGCCAGACATGATCAAACCAGGACTGCAGATGAGCAAAGTCATACATATCCCTGTTGATTAAAATCCCAAGTAACCAACCAGAACAACCATTCCTGCATTAAGTCTGCCTGGAGATGTTTCTACTATCTGTATATCTGCTGCAGAAGACTTGAGCCCATGCATCTGTAGTTACACTGGCAGTAGTAGCTCTTATCCTGCTTCCTTCTTATTGCCACCCAAAGCTCTGAACTTTGCTTCTGTTTTTTTAGGCTGGCTACCTTGTCCTAATTGTCACTTTCCTCCCCCAGCATAGGAGTCAGCATCAGGAGAGGTGGCTGAGACAGGTTTAGCATAGTAAAGGGGGACAGACACAAGTGACAAGGAGGAACTTTCAAACACTATTTTGACTGCTGCTTCCTCACCTGTAAAAATTTCTCCTCTGAGCAGGGCTGTGTATGACTTTGACAGTCTTCAGCTCCACATAGCAACTTGGTGGATGTGGTGATGGGCTCCGGGGATCTGTACAATCTACCTCTCCAGAGAAGAGAAGTGAGTGATTTTCCAGGCGAGACCGAATCACTGTGCAGAAAGCTTCATTTGTGTTCACTACTCCAGTTGGATCAGGAATCCCATCCGGAGTATCTGGAGAAGAATGAGAAGTTGGTCAGTATCTGGGTCCCATCTGCTGCCTAGGGTCAATCCTTCAGGAAACTGTATAGATAGTCCTCAACTTACAATCACAATTGGGACTGGAACTTCTGTCATAGGATGAATTGGACATAAGTCTATGACCATTTTTAGGATGGTTGTTAAGCAAACTACTGTGATAAGTGAACACCACGTCAAACGTGGAAACCATTCTGAATGGGTGTTTTTACTGAAATTGGCACGCAAAGTTGCAAATCGTGATCACATGGCCACACAATACTTAATTGGTCCTAAATGTGAGCCCATTGTGAACCTCCCAAATTGCAGTCATGCAAATATGTGATGGGATGGTGTGATGGTCATAAGTGTGACGATTAGATTTTTTCAGAACCACTGTAACTTTGAATAGTGACTAAACTAAACCACAGATGTTCCTCATTTAGCAACCATAATTTATACCAGTAACTAATTAGTGAAGCAATTCCTTAGTGAAACCGCAATCATACTTACAATCTTATTTCAGCTTTCTTTTGCTTTACAGACTTGCACAGGTCATAAATATGAGGATTGGTCACAAAGTTATTTTTTTCTTAACTGTGAATGGTTGCTAAAGAAGGCAACCACTGAGGATTATCTGTAATACTAAGGATACAAGACAGTACTGTAAACGTTACCTTGCAACACATATTAGAGTCAATGTAATACACAATTCTTATACTAAACTGTACCCCAAATCAGAAAGAAGTTGGTAGTATTTATGACAAACACATTTTATTATAAGGTATTAGTTTTTGTGAGCTGCAGCTTAAGCCTTATCATAACATTTGCTAATCTTAAAAGGTACTGTGGGAGGAGAGCATGGTAGTAGTTAGCTCCCTTCCCTTTCCTTCCTTTCCCTGTTTTTCTCTCTTCCCCCACTTTAAAAATAGCCTGAGAAGCAGTGGACCCAATTTTAAAAGGAAAACATCAATGGCATCTCAAGGCTTCATGTGTACATATACATGTCAGAAAGAAATATTTGCCATATGGGAGAACCGGAAGAGAAGAAGGCACAAAAGGCAAACAGAAGCCAAGATAATATGAAGTAAATGCAGCTGGTGACTGCCAGTAAAAGAGAAGACATGAGTTCTAACAACTCTACGGCTAAAGGGTTGAAAGGGGAACCACAGCCCGGCAGCCATTTTACCTCCACTTCCACGAGAAATGCTGACAGTCTACAGCCAGCCAAACCTGCCTCTTCGACCACCAACACCAACTGAAAAATGTGGAATGGCAACATCTTGCCACCAGTTCAGAAGGTGGTTAAATGGTGGCTAAGAGATCATTAATGGCTGAACTAAGCATATTTGGAAGGTAAAAGGATAAGAATTACACAGAGAAATCTTTAGGATTTAGACACTGACACCCATAGGAAAAG
The DNA here is from genome assembly GCA_032468055.1 of Acrochordus granulatus. Classification (NCBI taxonomy): domain Eukaryota; kingdom Metazoa; phylum Chordata; class Lepidosauria; order Squamata; family Acrochordidae; genus Acrochordus; species Acrochordus granulatus. The sequence continues at coordinate 18,096 of JANHZU010004811.1, forward strand.
ACCCATAGATGAACCATACAGGTTTCATAAGTGAAAAATTAAGAAATAAAGAACACAACATTTGTTAGGATATTTTATATAATAATGTGCTTATCTGAAAACATAGGGGAGATAACACTACCCTCCTTGTTGGGGTCTGTACTCTCAGACTTTTTCTAATTTTGGCTATCGCAGACAAACATGGCTTTCTACCTATGCTGTCGGCATCATTCCCAATAATTCAAACACTGCAAAAGAGAGCAGCCACCTGCCCTGGTCAGGAATTTGAAAAAAAAATAAGTATTGTTCCCAAGGCTTTCAATTCAGTTTCAAGAGAAACCTTACCAGCACACATATATTGTTCAAATTTATATCCCATGTACATAAGCTCTTTCAGCAGTTCTGAGCGCTGCTCCCGCTTTTTGCGGGCGGCCTCCGTTTCAAACTCGCAAATGTATAGGGTCCCACGGAAGAGAGTGACAGCCAGCAACCAGCCATCCTGAATTTCATATGGAGTGGTCAGCACTTTGGTGAGATGTCCCCGCCAAGTCACAAAGTCAGCATTCAGGGGATGTCTGTAGAGGAGGGAGGGAGGGAAAAAGAGAGGGGATTATATTTATTCATTCATAATTAAATGCATATGCTGCCCATCTCGCTTAGATTATGAGATGGTGAAGAACCAACCATTTAAGATAAGAAACCAGGTCTGTCTCATTTTAGTTAGAGCCACAGCAAGATAATGAGGCACTATTTCGTGTTTGTATGATTCATATTTGTATGGGTCACTATTTCGTGTTTGTACCATTGAGTCAGTGTTCATTCCTGGTAACTGTCTGGACTAGTCCCTACAATTTTCTTGGCAAGATTTTGAAAGTAGTTTGCCCTTGCCTCCTCCTTGTAGGGTTGAGAGCAAGCGAGTGACTGGTCCAAGGTCACCCAGCTGGCTTGGTATCTAAGGTGGGAATGGAACTTGCGGTGTCCTATTTCCTAGCTTGGTGCCTTAACCACAGCACCAAACTCAGTAATAAACATAGCCTTTACATACTGAACAGCTCTGGTTCAGTCTTAGGGATACTGTAAATATGGGCAACAGATGCCTGACAATTGGCAACATCATTGCCAGATGTCCAATGCTGTGTTACAACCCAGTCAGACCAATTTTTGAAACTGGGGAGATGGTTAAGTCATGAGGGGGGAGAATTTTATTTTGTTTTGCATTTGGAGGGTTCATTCAGTGTATTTCTCTATTTACAAACTGAACCTACAAAACTGTACTGCTGTGATTCCCTGATGGGGTAAACCCAGTGGCTGAGGAAAGAGATGGACAAGTATGATCCATAGGTTCTCTACCCTTATGTTCAAAATTAATCCAATATAGTATAAAACAATTAGTTCTTAACTTAGAATCACAACTGGGACCAGAACTTCCCTCACTAAAAAATGCAATTGCACCTGATTTTAGAACCTTTTTTGCCATGTTCAATAAGCAAATCATATGGTTACTCAGCGAATCTGCCTTTCCTCATTGACTTTGCTTGTCAGAAGCCCGCTGGGAAAGTCAAAAATAGTGATCAGGTGCCCTCAGGACATTGCAACTATTATAAATTCATGCTGGTTGCCAAGCTCCCAAATTTTGATGATCTAACCTACAGGGATATTGCATCAGTTATAAATGAGGACCACTCACTTTTTTCAGCGCCATTGTAACTTCAAATGGTTGTTAAGCAAATAGTTGTAAGTTGAGAACAACCTGTATAAGAGACCTTCAGCCTTTCAGCTTATTAAAACACCACCAAGCCAGCTCTTCATCTGACTCTTTCTCACCTTTTGTCCTCCGTCTGTAACTGCTTCTGGTTCTGCACAATCCATTTCAGCAGATGCTCCAATCCTTCATGGACACTGTCATCTCGCCGCACATAGCGGTCGCGGTAACCATCACGCAAATCAAACCCAGGGGAGGGGCCTTCACAAGGGGGTGGGGCATAGTAGCGCAGCTGACGAGCATCTCCATGGAAGAAGCGCTTGGCATCTAGGGAAAAGTGTCCCATTTCAGCTGGCCGCCGATAAAAAGGAAAAGGGGCATCGTATAGAGAGGGGGTAACCAGCAAAGTAAGGGATACTTTCGAATCAGTCCTTGGAT
>JANHZU010004811.1:24506-34709 GCA_032468055.1 Acrochordus granulatus
ACAGGGGGGCCTGGCGTAATGTAGTCCATGGGGTCGCGAAGTGTCGGACACGACTGCGCGACTGAACAACAAAAAAATCTTGCCCAAGACAGGCAATTCTAGAATTACTATTGTCCCTTGCAATGAGTACCTACATTCTTCTCTGGATTTGGTTTCTATATAATATTCAGCCACACTCGATTGTAAGATCTAGCATCAAAATAGTATCCAGTGCTAAATCTCCTGATCTCCCCCAGCAATTTCATGTACTGTATATTTTTGAAAAGTACTGGAGACAGAATGGAGTACTGAAGAACACCATATCCTAAGTCCAATTTTCAAGAATCTGTCTCCCTCATAGAAAGGGATGGGAGAACTGAAAAGCTGTATCCCTTTTTCCATCTCTCTCAGGTGATCCAGAAGATATGATTATTCCAAAAGTAGTTAAGTATCAAGAGAAAATCATACTACTTTTGTTAACTCCAAAACAAAAATCATCCATCAGGGTGATCAAGCCAGTCTCAGTCCTATATCTTGCTGTGAAGTCCATTAAATTGAATCACAGTGATCTGCTTCCTTCAAGACTGCCTTTGGTTGAAAAGGCTCTAGTCTCTTAGCATCTTCTGCAACCATGATAGATTAGAGATTGGACTATAATTGCCCATTTGGAAGGAGCTAAGTCAAGCTTCTTAAGAAGAGATCTAAGAATGGTCTTATATAAACAAGGAAATCCTCTCTAAAATCTTCTTTCAAGATGTTAGCTAAGGCATCTCCACCTCTCTCCCAGCTAGAAGCTCCAAGCCAGGTTACACATTGTTTCAGTGGACAAATGGTAGAATGAACACTCCAAGCAGCCAGCATGTCCTTGAGTATCACAGATTGAAACTGATCCACTCAGGTAACTATTGAAAAGAAATGTCTAGATCCCTCCATGGTTGACTATATCAAAGGTGGTATCCAGACTATCACAAACAGGAGAGACATTAGTTCCACAAAATATTTCCTGAAAACATTACAACAAGCTTCTGGGGATTAGACCTCTGGAAGAGAAGATGGGAAATAACTCAGCCTCTTCCCAACCTGAGTACAACTCAGGAGGCTTGGGGATTACTATGTGTGCAGGAAACCTGCTTCTTTGCTGCATGTGTCACCTCAAGATATTTGATGGCTGTGCTTGATCAGGTTCAAGTTCCTCCTCAACCTACCAGTTCTGCCAGGATGTCTAGAAGGGAAAAAATGGGAGCCCCAGATAAGAAATTCTTGGCTTTCTAATATAATGAAGGAAAAGATGGAATTTCATTAACTGTCTCCTTCCTTCCTTCCAATGTATCAAACTTTCACTGAGGATTGCCCTTCCCCTCACTCACTTTCAGTATCCTAGTACAATAAAGCTTTGAAGGTATTGGCCTTTAAGAAAGGGTATATTTCTTCCAGAAAAAGGAAGGATACCCAAACTACTTTTATCATAGTGGTGGAGTTATAAAACACACTAAAACCAGATCAGTTAAAAGACCAGGAACCATAGCAATGTTTTCTAGGCTTAGTTTGTTATAACTTTTCTTAAGTTTTTTTAAAATTGTCTCTGTCAAGCCAAGCCTTTTGGTTCAGTATATTGGGAAAAGCAAAAAAGTGCATGAATTCAAATGTGTCACACAATAAACTCAACAAAAAGGTGGGTTTGGTTTGGTTTAGTTTCTAGAGACTCTGGCTGACAAAAATAATTGCTCTTTCTCCCTGCCATATTGTTGGCAGATGCAGGAGTTTCTCTAAAAGCATGTTTTCTGCTCTACCTTGTCTCTTCCTCAAAACTTGCATGCAATATCTGATTTTGGAAATGAATTAAGAGTCCAGTTTGGTATAATGATTAAAGTAGATATCGGGAGATTGTGAGTTCTAATCCCACCTTAACCATGAAAGCTGGCTGGATGACTTTTGAGTCTGTGAGTTCTAGTCCCGCTTTGGGTATGAAAGTCAGCTGGGTAATCTTGGGCCAGTCACTCTCTCTCAGCCTAATCACTTCATAGGGTTGTTATTGTAGGGAAAATTGGAGGAGGAAGGAGTATTAAGTATGTTTACCACCTTGAGTTATTTATAAAAATAAATAAGATAAATAGATAATATAAGCAAATAAATAAATAAAGTCTTTTCTTCTATAGAGCCAACTGAAAAATGAGGGCCGGATCCGAATGTTTCAGCACAGCTTTGAAGCGGATTTTTTTGTACTGGCATTCACAGACAGCTACATATCTAAGGTTTGCTTCTGCCAAAGAAGTGCACAGATGGAGTAGAAGGGCAGAAGCATAGCAAGCTGGTGATAGCCCTCTTGTTTGCTTGTTTTTGCCTCAGGTAAAGGAGTTTATATCGGGAAAGGAGTTTGCCAGGACAGTGAAGAAGTTCTTAGATTCAGTCCTTACCTCTTGCCCTGACATTAGTTTTGACAAAAAGAGGATGCTGGGAGACTTCGGCTTTAGTGACACAGAAATCACGTAAGCAAACAATGAGTCTCTGGGGGTGCCAATTTGCCTATTGTCCCATAGCATTATTTTTCTCTTTTCATTGTTTACGATGTCTGCTTGGTAAAAAGTAAAGGTTTCCCTTGCCAGTTGTGGCCAACTCTAGGGGGCAGTGCTCATCTCTGTTTCCTTAGCCAAAGAGCCAGCGTTGTCCAAAGAAGCTTCTGTGGTTGTGGGGCTGGCATGATTATACACTGGAGCACATGGACACTGTCTTTTTGGACTTTTGCCAAATTAACTCACGCATTAAGAGTGTGCGTGTTAAATCAATGTAACTCGATATGGCATTGCTTCTCAGTTTCAACAAGTCTAAGATGTTTGGACTTCAATTCCCAGAATTTTTGAGTTGAAATCCATACATCTTAAAATTGCCAATGTTGAAAAACACTGCTGCATGGTTTTGCTTGTGATTTACACACAGATAATCCTGATTTCTCTGCTTTCTGAGAATGCATGTGCATGTCACAGCAGGCAGCATTTGGCATAACATGAATCTTGCAGGATCAAGTCAGAGTTTTGTCTCATTCAGAGTCCTGTTTCCCACAGTGGCTAAGTAAACACTGTGGGGCTTTCATAGAAAACTCTGACAAGGGTAGTTATCTTTTGTAATGGGAATGATCCCAAGACATGAGAGGAAGAGCCATAACTAGAGAATGACCTCATAAATGAAATTTGAATCTGAAGGAGGGATGGTGAAAGTATCTCAGAAGGGACCCTCCCTAGTTTTCATGAGAGTAATTTGTAAAAAGGGAGAATATACTGTACTTTCAGACTTGCAAGATTCTATTCAAATAACCTTACAGGAAAGACAGAACTATTAGTCCTGAGTGTGGTTCTTGTCTGGATTGCCTTGCAAGGCTGACATCTTCTATTGTTTCCCACTAACTGGTACTCAAATTATGTTGTCACTGATCCCAGAATTAATATATAACTTCATAACAGAGCCATTAACCCTTTGTGAAATTATTTAATGCTCTTTTGATATAATCATTTGACTGTGGCATTAAGTGTCATAATTTAACTGTGTATTATTTTCTGGAATAAATAGATATTTTTGCTGCATTTGAGAATGGGAAAAGGGAATCTTCTGAGATGTCAGTATTCTTCCTTCCAGTATGAATATATGAGGAGAAAAATGCTAATAGCTGTGTCTTTTAAATTGGTTTTGCTGAATTAATTGTAATATCTATTAAACATATTCATGGGGTTTTCATTAATTTTCTAAACAGTGAATCCTATGTATTTTTACTTAAAATAAAATCCTCCTCTTGAAATAGGGATTAATTCCTTGATAAAAATCTACACTAGATCAATCAGTACAGGGAGAGACAAAATCAGAACGCATATCTTAGAAAGCCAAATGAAGCAGTCTGATGTCTGTAGGCCTATTTAAGCCCTTGGTGAACCATCATATACTGTATTAGATGATTAGTAGATTGTGTTCTACTTAGTAAGGAAGAAGTTTTAGACTTACCTTGCTCAGCACTGAGATCTAGCACCTGCAGAAAAGGCAACCATTTGTGCCAAAAAATATTTTTTTCCCTTTTTTGCCTTTTCTTTAGGCAGCTGGTAAAAGCTGGAGTCCTGACTGTCCGTGATGCTGGAAGCTGGTGGCTAGCTGTGCCTGGAGCAGGCCGCTTCATCAAATACTTCATCAAAGGTGTGTTGTTCACCCAGAGTTGTAAGCTAAAATTTGCTTAGTTGTTATTTGCTGGCTCATACATGATGCTGAGACGCAAGTAAACATCATGACTTAGATCAATTTATGAATTTGCCTGTGTCTCTTGAAACCTGCAAGATTTCACTAGATGAAGCAAATGTCAAAATTAGTTCCAGAACCAGAAAATATATTTCAGTTCTTTAGATGCTAGAGACTTCTGTGTATTTTTAAATTCTTGGAACCATTATAACTTAGGATGGCTCTTTCATATGGGTGTTTGTTTTTGCAAATTGAATCAACCCTGTTGCAGGAAAAAAAACCGCTTCTCCATTACCTTGTCCAGTACAGGATGTCCAATCCTGTGCTCCAATTTAACATTGGAAAGTTTGTGAAAGGAGCTGCTCCAAATCTTTCTTTTCTTTCCAGGGAGGAAAGCTGTCTTGGGTATGATCCAGAAATCCAAGTACAAGGAAGTCCTCCTTTCTGATTTGCAGAGCCGTCAAGCGCCAAGTGCTATGAAACTCGGCCTTCCCTATCATATTCATGATATCATTGGAGCCCAGCTAGTTGACTGGTATTAGATTCCTGTTTCTTTCTTTTTGTTTCCATTCCCTCCTGTTTTACTTCTTCCAGGAACATACACAGTTTGGATTTTTGATTTTCTACAACCAAATAAATTGATTTATTATTTCCCTTTCCAAGAACGAGATTAGAATACTGATATAGTATAACAAGTGTTTCTCAGTCTTGTTCAGAAGCGTGAACCACTTTCCAGAATTTCCCAGTCAGCACTGTAAGAATTGAAGCCCACATATCTTAAAGTTGCTGAAATACTGGTTTAGAAATATCTGCACATTTTAACAAAAAATTCAGTGGGTTAAACATTTTAGAATCTTGAATCCCATTCACATGGCTCCTCACTCATTGTTATTTTGTATTCCTTTTGAAAAGCCTTCAAGAGATCCAGTCATTTCCAAGATAAAACTGGACAGATAAAAACAGGCAGTCACAAAAATAAAAAATTTTGACATCTAATCTGTCCTTGGGGCCTTAAGGTTACACCTAGAGATTTGCGTCAGCCTTCTTCAGATTAACTTTAAAATCTTTTATCAGTTTTGAAATGGCATTCTTCCATTCTCACTGGGGAATTCTGGGAGTTGAAGTTCGCTGTAGTATAACATAACTAGGGAGATTTCAGCTAGGAAGCCTCGCTTTCAAATATTGCTTTGCTCTGAATGTTGTTGCAAACCACTCCTCAATTTCCTGATTGCACTTGGGGGATCGTAATATTGAACTTCTCAGAGAGCTTTAATGGTTAAATAACTGCCTTCTTCAGTAGGTTAGCCCTATTGAACATCTGAACCCAGCATCAGATATTGAGAAGCAAAAAATAAACATGCAGAATATTTATTTTGTTTCCCACCATTTCATACAGTTTGGCTGTGTTTCTTTACCACTTTTAATTTTAATGACCTCTTTCTTGTTTTCTCTAGTGTGCCATCAACCTCTGGGACCCTCCTGCGACTAACAGATGTTTAAGTGTTAACAGGTTGACACTTGCTCCAGTGTCAATAACTCAACCTTTTTTTGTATTTGTGTCTTTCCTTGTACTCAAAATTTAGTGAAGAGAAGAATGCTATTGGGCATTTGTTCGTGGAATCCCAAATGAGATAACTTGTTTGTTGTTCAGTCGCTTCATCCTCAAGCAGAGACATGCTCCTAAAATAGACTATTCTGCCTTGAGACATTCTCAAGTTGGGACTTAGGATCTTCTTCCTGAGCCACCAGCTATAGTGGGACCAGAAGAATCTCTCCTCCAGCAAAGTAATCTTAGCTTATCTAGAACTTGCACTCAGGATAGTAGTTCCTTGAAGGAGACCATCTTATTAGAATCTGTATTGCCCACATTGATGGTCACACGCATGGGACTGAGATGAGAGTAAAATAAAATGATGCAGTCTTTGTTATGAATTATAGACACTGAGTAAGATGGAAATAGTAAGTTAGATATGCTCCTGAGTCAATTCATTCCTTGAGTATAGTGTTAGATATTTATTCTGTATACCTTGAGTATGATGTTATATATGAATTTTGTTATTTGGCTTGCTGCAAAAAGAAGCAGTTTGGAAAATGTCTTTAAATGGAATTAAAACCCGAAGAGATGTCCTTGTCCTTTATTCTCTTCACACTTATGTTTTAGGAATATACATGATTATTTTTTCCCAATTCTAAGGAATATTTGAGATTACACTTTGAATTATATTTGTATAGTACAGTTATTCTTCTTAGAATTTCTAAAAAATTCTAAGCACTTATTTGCCCTTTCTGATATAGGAAACTGCCTTCTACTAATCTTTGATAAAGAACAATAAATGCTATTCTTATGAAAGCAGCATTTCAGCAATGTGAAATTAAAAATTATCATTATTTACTATTAATTTGTTACACAACAGCATGCATGTTTCCACTGAGTCACATGTATTATACTAATGTCTATTCTTCTGGAGAGAGTGGAGACATTTTGAACAGTTTTTGCAATATCTAAGCTGTAACCACCTTAAGTGATTTACTACAATTTAGAAATTTAACTCTCTTTGCTCATCCCTAGATCAATTTCATCTTTTTATGAAAAACCATTTTTTATTAAGTACCACATTTAAAAAAAACTTTATGAAAGACTCTTTAAAACAGTACTATTTAAAACAGTACTATATAATGCTGTACTATGTTTGCTCTTTAATCACCTCAATGATCTATAAGGGACCTTTGTTTTTATGCTGGATTGTTAAGTTTCATTATTCGTATATTGCCCCAGAAGTCAAATAATTCATTATGAAGGGCATGCTGATCAAACATACTTTTTTGTGTTTCTCCAAAGAGGATATTAATATCACAGAAAACTATCGGGAGGAGCTCTGCCCTCTGCCCACCATATATAACTATTTTGCCATCTTCTCCAAAGAACAGATCCAGCTTTTTCTTTGTTTTCCTTTTATGACTGACATCCAAAAAAGCCCTTTTATTAATTTTAGCTTTCCTTACAAATCTTACCAAGAGAATCATATTAATCAGTGATAAGGATTTGGTATCAAAATCTGCAGGGCTGTAGACATTGCAAAACTCTTAAATGGGATCCATTGCAGACACACACTTTTGTAATAAATTTTGAAATGGCCAAAAATCACACAGGTCAGTGTCAAAACATGAGATCTCTAAAATACAAAACATGAAATCTCTCAAATAGTATGGGGTTCCAGCCGTTTATTTTTAATGTTTTATTTCTGGGCCATCGGGCACACTTGGTGCCTCAGGTTGATACTTGCTCCAGTGCTTAACAAATTAGTCAAAAAAACTTTCTTTGCTTTCAATATATTTGTCTATTTCCTCATACTCAAAATTTGGTGGAGAGAAGAATACTATTGGATACTTGTTAGTGGAACCCAAATGAGGTAACTTATTTGTTGTTCAGTTGCTAAGTTGTGTCCAACTCTTTGGGACCCCCATAGACCATAACATGCCAGGCCTACCTGCCCTCCACTGTTTCCTGGAGTCCGCTCAAATTCATTGCATTGATGATGCTATCCAGCCATCTCATCCTCTGCCATCCCCTTCTCCTTTCGCCTTCAACCTTTCCTGGCATCAGTCTTTTCCATTGAGTTTGTTGCCTAGGCAGGGGATTGTTAGTTACATCCTCAAGTTCCTTTATTGGCCTGGAGACAAGCAGGGTGAGTAAAGGGGGGGGGCTTGAAGACTTTGGAGGATACAGCCGTCACCACCTAGAGGACTAGACGAGTAAACAAGCTATCTCCTTTGGGGTTCCACAAACAAAAAAAAGTGATTTGGTTGAGCCAGGTTTAAGTACGACAAAAGTTAAATAACTACTGATAATTATAATGAGTTATGTCCATTCAGTGAAATTAAGAGGAACAAGAAAAACGGCCCGGACTCATCCGCCGGCTTAACCACAAACGCGTTCCAAGGGCGGGAAACGGTGAGGAGGAGGCGGCAACCGCTCCTCCCTTCCTCCCTCCCACCAGGGGTCGCAACGTCACTTCTGCCCTGTGCTCCGGCGCGATGGAGGCCGGCGGAGGCTTCGCGCCGGGGTCGCCTCCGCGGGAGGGTCCCGACTCTGCCCAGAGGAGCCCCTTCCTCTGGGGGCTACTCTGCCTCGGGCTGTGGTGCTGGGAAGTCGCTGGAATGGTCACTCCGGACCAGGTAACGGCGGTCCCCGGCTGCCGAAGAAGCTCCTTCGGGCGAGGCGAGGTCCCCAGGTGCCTTCTGCGAGCGGGAGAAGGAGCGGACGGGGGCGGGATCTGGCCAGGGAGAGGGGTTGCCTGGGACGCAGGCGCCGGGCCCTTCGCTTGCTAGCTGTAAACGACCCGGAGACAAGCCCGGAGGTGGCCGAGTTAGTCGCTCTCACGCGCCTCGGGTGACTCGCAGGTTCCTTCGCCGCTGAGGTTCGCGCGTCCGGCCCGCGCCCCTCTTCGCGACCGATCCTCAACCCAGCTTGCGAAAGGGCGTCTTCTCCGGGTAGATCTGGGATGTAGAGAAGATGTTCGCCCTTGTCCGTGACCTCCCGGAGCAGTCGCCGCAAGTTTCCGTGGCAGATTTATGGAAGCGTCTTGCCCCGGGCGCCTCGCTGGGCCTGAGGGGAAGGGGCCGGCCGGGGTCACCCTTGAGCTGGCTTTATGCTTGAGGCGGGGCTGAAACTCCAGTTTCCCGGGTCTCTAGCCTGGGCCCTTCACCATGGCTGGTCTCTTCTTCTTCTCCCCCTCCCCGCAATCTGGTCTGATTGGGTTATTAAAAAAAGTCAGCAATTACAATGCTTCATCTGCAAAATCCTACTTGTGACCTGGGTCTAATGGCCAACCACCTTCCCACACTCCCTATGGACATGTGACAGCATTTTGGGTGCTCTGCAACCAGCCTGCATTTATGGCTGTTCATTTATTTATTTTTTATTATTGCATTTATATGCCACCGGTCTTGCAGTTCGAGGTGACTTGCGTTTACTTGCAGCATCCCGCAGTCACATGATTCGATTACAGCCATAAGTCAAGGCTCAATTAAGTCAAGGACTAACTGAAATTAAGATTGCTCATATACATAATGTCTGTGTGACAGATCCCTTTTGAGTTAACCAGGACTAGGCAGTTTCCCTTTCTGCAAAACATTTTACGTTATTTGCTGTGCTGTGATGAAATGCCCTGCAACTCTTGCTGGTTTCCCACCCCTGCTTCATATTTTTCATATTCCTCCTTCATATTTCATATTTTCATAGTTTTCACTCTTTAATAAGTTCCTTCTTGCCATGTGTGGCTTTTTTGTACTTTTTCTCCTGACAGCCGCATAAAGATTTTTCAATTTTGGATAGCTGGCATATTTCACACAGTCTCTTTATCAAGCTCTGGCTTCCTATGATGAAACCAGAACTTGCTGTTGCAGTTAAGTTTTAATGCAAGAGAAGAGCCTACTTTGAAATAACTGAGCTGTTCCACATCCAGAGGCAGAATGGTTTTGAATAGTGATGCTTACAATCAAAAGGAAAGTTGTACAATCTTAGAGGCCTTAAAAGGCCAGTGGAAATCAGATCCCAGCTCTGATTGTATCAATGAGGAAATATATGTATTATTTGTACACCAAATTCTCTTCATTGGAGAGTGGGGAGGAATCTACTGACATTAAAATAGAGCCAGTTTGGTATAGGGGTTAAGGCATCAGGCTAGAAACCAGTGAGTTTTAGTCCCATCTTAGGCACAAAGCCATCTGGATGACCTTGGGCCAGTCACTTTTTCTCAGCCCTAGGAAGGAGGAAATGACAAATCACTTCTGCAGAACCTTGCCAAGAAAACTGCAGGGACTTGTCGAAGTAGTCTCTGAGAATCAGCCACAATTGGACAGAAGTTAAAAATATATCAGAATATGGGCTTTTTTATGTGTCTTGTATGGGTGCTTCCAAAGGGAGTCTGACTGTCAGTTGACAGTCGGGCTCTTTTTGGATATGGGCGTAGTTACTATTCAGGGATAATTTTAAATAACAATATTATTAGA
>JANHZU010004815.1:9308-19679 GCA_032468055.1 Acrochordus granulatus
TTTCGCTTTACGAGAATTTCGCACTAAGAGCGTTCTTCCGGAACGGATTAATCTCGTCTTGTGAGGCACCACTGTACGTACAAATAAGCACTTCTCCCTAAAGGCACATTTATCCCAGTATTTTTTAAGAGCACATGTCTGCATTTCATGAAACTCCATGAAGAGTGAAGGACAATTTCTATTCTCTGTGTTCTCCTTCTTTTCTCATTCTGTGGTTTCCACTTTGACACTGGAGCTGATTGTACTTTACCTTCAACTCTGGCAACTAAAGCTGGGATTGTAACAGGTGGTCAGCAAGATAACGTACGGGACAATCTAGAGTTGTACTTACCAAGTTGTCAGAATGGTGAATCTTCTTGGAACAATGTTATTCAGGTGACATCTCAGGAACTTAATATTGGTGCTTCATGATATGACAACTCAGAGTGAAAAAAGGTAGCAAGATACCAAAGTAAGACAATTTTTCTCTATCATAAGAAATATACTCAAATGCAAGAGCTGCCCTGAAGTTATCAGCTAATTATTATCACCCGTGTTCTGGCATATGAATGGTTAACTTCAGACCATTCCTTTTAAACACAGAATTTAAAAGAAAAATTCCAGAGAAAAGAAACATTCAGGTTATGCAAGAGATACTAAAGGGACAAAGAATTAACTATCAAGAGGTGATGCTTAGCAAGATTTGAAGCATCACACTCTTGTCAGGTGCATACAGTTGCTTAATAGGATACAGCCTTTTGCACATGTCATATGTAGGAAAAAGCTTTCATATGCTGAAGGGCCAATCAACTGTCACCACTCCTAACTAGCTGTCTCTTTCCCAGCCCTGCTTCTATATGTTGACTACAGATGTCTGAGCAAGAAAAAATGGTTTTATACCTAGGGCTTTTTGGAGACCCATGTAGGATGAAAAACCAGTGTTCACAAAACTCAATGGCTATATCTGTGTCTCTCCCAAAGGGGATTTTCAAGTGGCAGTAAACCATCTCCGAAAAGCAAGGGATCTGCCATTTGTATACATAAATATTCCCAGACTATTAACAGAGTATGGCTCTGTCTAGGACCTCAGCTTTTCTTTACTCTCTTCTTAAATCCTATGAATTTAAAAAGAACTTGCTATGCCATACCCATTACAACCTGACTCTTCTATCTATATCCTTCCCTTCACACCAGCATCTAATCATTACAGTTAAGGGAGACCAAGCCTCTGTCCCTTTATTAAACAACTACTGATCACTGCATTGTTCTGAACTTCAGCTCCAACTGTCAGAAAGGACACTACTGATATCCAAATTACAATTTATTCTTCTTCTCAGACTGCAATCTGATCCTCCAATCAAAGTGTTAAATATTCAGCATTATTTTATTACTGATTACATAAGCCACATTAAAATTATTTGCAGTCTGAAAAGTGGGATATAAATTACAATTAATTAAAATGCAAATATGAGTTTGCTATTATGGCTGCTTATAATTATGGCTATTTTGCATTTTTTGCTGTTCTAGCTGATTCAGGATGATAACTAGTAAATTCTCATTCCATCACTGAAAGGGTTGTGCTTTTAATGAAACAAAACAACAATTAAAAAGTATGTACCTATGAATGTATTATGTATATATATAGCATGCTTCAAAGCTTCATGAGCAACCTTGGTCTCTGAAAATTTGTTTGTTTCTTGAAATCAAGACAGCATATTTTCAAAACCTGTAAGTTTATAACAATAATTATGTTAAATGTGAAAATTATATAAAATGGGGTCGAGGATGAAGGCACACTAACAGCACAGGTGTCACATCAGCATCATGAAAAATCACCATTTGCCATTTCACTTTCTTGGCTAAGCTTAGAGGGGCATCTGTGTCCATCCTGATGCAGCTACTTAGCATTTCAGCTGAATTAATAGATAAATTTCATAAATGAATGTTCTTGGGACAACTGCTGTGGGATATTAACTAGTAAGGTGAATATACTGTATGTAACAGACTTTGGCTTTTGTTGTGATCAAAAGTAAAATACTGGACAATGGGAGACAAAACAGAAATATTGAAATAAACAGAATGCTTGGTTCAGAACATTTATTCCAAATAGAAATAGCTAAGCCAGAGCTGGGAAATATATAAGAATATAGAACACCTGCTCTTAGATGAGATGATCAGAATATTTAATTCACAATTATATATAAAATGTGGAAATTTTACACACCATTCATTTGCAACACAGACATGTGCTTATGAGGAAAATTATCTACATACTACTAAAACTCTCATGTAACCTTCAATTGGGCAAAATTATATATGTTTTGAATCAATGTACTTCAAATGGGCTAACTTACAGAATGCATCCAAAATCTGGGACCCATGACTCCTGTACAACTGAAGTATGGCAAAGGAGGGTCGATTCCAGTATTAATATGCTGCTGTATTCAGCCATGGTCGTAAGATCATCATTTCCAATGCTCTCTGCCAGCTTCTGACAAGGAAAGTCATTGGGGAAGCCAGTAGGAAGTCGGAAATCAATTCCCATTTTTTTTTGCCTGCAAAAACCAGTCATTCTGTTTCTCTGTTTAGATAAGGAACTATCTCTGAAAAAAATGCCCCAGTGGGTCATGGGCTGTCCAGTATTATAATAAACATGACTGCAACTTTCACAGGTGATGAACTCTTAAAAAATTGGTGATTGTGCTCCCATGGAAGGTTGTAACTACTTTCAAATATGTAAGATAATATACCTCCTGCAGGCTTCCCTTACCAAAATGAAGTGTATAGGGAGGAAGTAAAGCCACAGAATGCATCCATGTCAGTTTATATATACAATATATATGTCTTTCAAGGAAGAGTAATGAATCTAGTATTGTTAGGTGCAAGCAAACAGATCCACACGTATAGAGTTCAAGTGAACTATTTTATTATATTCTGTCTATAATACTTGCCTTCCCTTGGGAATAGATAGATAAGGTTCCATGGATCTTGGGGAAAGGGAGTGCCTGTCCTGGATCTCTTGTGTCTACGCAATGATTCAAGGCTAATTCCCCACTTTAGTCCTCTTCCCTGCCTGCTTGGGCATTTCCCAACAAGTATGACACTATTCAGTAATTTAAAGTGTGGACTTATGTATGAGTATGCAGAATTGATTTTCATGAAAATACTTTCAAAACTGGAACTTCTTAACCCCTCTAGATAACTTTTAAAAAAATTCAAAATGTTTTTACTTGAATACGGTATTCAACCAAGCCCATGTTCCAGCAGGGCTGAAAAAACAGCCAGTTCTTATATAAAATAACTAGAGCCAGAGGAACATAGGTTCAGATCTTCCCTCAGCCATGGAAGCTCAGTCATGTCTTTTTGCCAGGCCCTGTTTGTCAGCCCAACCCATCCCAAAAATAATTATTGTGGGAAAAAAATAGAAAAGCAAATACACTCCTTGAATTCCTGGACAGAAGGCAGGATATGAAGCGAATTAATAAATAAATAGCACTGACCATGGGGGGGACCGGAGGGGGGCAGAATGGCGTCAGCACTCTAATGTTACAATGCCACTTTCATCATTCTGATGTTGCTCTAAATAAACACACTGTATTTTATTTTCTATTTTAGAACTTTGGAGAATAAGATCAAATTCCCGAATAAGTTCTGAAAATATGTATGAATATTTCAGGATGTTGAGCATGTTTTTCTAAACCCACAGACAGCAATCTGGCAGTCACACACAAGGAAACTTTTGTTCTTCTTTCTGGCCATGTATAATTCCACCTCTTTCATCAACATTTTAATTTATTAAAATTTCATTTGCTTGTATTTGAATTATATTTTCTCTCTTATTTTAAATGTGTTTCATGGATGCTGCTTTAATATGTTTCAACACAGGAATGTGATATAAAATAAAACAGATAAAAAGAATGGATTACCATTTAATGTCAAGAGTTACCAAGGCTGACAGTAGAAAAAGGTTTCATTCAGAATTAATCCCTCTATGTAAAGTGTAAAAAATGCAAGCTTCATCTCAACCAACATCTTTACATTCTCCCTGGCTGAACAATCAAGTTGAAACATCACTTAGTACAAAGGGAAGCAAAACTCCTAAAATGTTGTCTCTGATTAGCTGTCCTTCTTTGGTTTGACAATCATTAAGAGTTGCCTTTATAAATGTGCCAGCCTTAGATCTTATTGTAATGTGATATTTATTCTCCTCCTGTTCATAGGGAAAAGAATCCATTTTTCTGTGTATATTACGCAAATCAGCATTTTGTTCAGTGTAAGCTAAGTTCATAGACTCAAACTGTGCATGGATTGTTTATTGTTGTTCTCTGGAGATACAGAGAAAGAGTTTTGGGTTATGGCACATTCATAGCTAAGTCACAATAGGGTTGGTCATGAGGAAAGTGCTAAGAAAGACACAATCTTTTTCCTTCCCCAATATACCCAGAAAATTCCAGATGCTTGTCCTTTTTATTCTAAAACTTCATTTCTTTTAATGAAGGAAGCATTGATTTTAAATAATTTACATCAAGACCTGAATGTAGGATTGGAGGTGAATGTAATATTGTTTCATTTAACTTATTTCTCTTCTCTTGGCAAATTTAAGTTACCACTCAGTTAAATGGAATATGATTGATATATCCGTATATAGATGAATGCCCCAAGATGAAATCAATGCTGAATGTAAATCAAGCACCATATCCTGAAATTCTAGAGCTTTTATCCTACCTAAAGCAATTAAGCATGTGTTCCTTGCCTTCATCTGCAAACACAAAATGTCATAAGTACTATAAATACCAAGCTAGAAACCAAACTTCTAGAAACTTTCTGCTTCAGCAGAAAGACAACACATATACCTATACTGTATGTTAAAACAAAGACAGAAAGAAAAGGGTGATAGGGCTGCATTGTGGAAGACTATCATTAGACTATGATTAGCTCGATTACCTATGACCTGATTGCTCAAGGTTTAATAAACATTTTTGAAATGGATCCAGTCCTACAAAAATCAAGGAGCAAACTTCCAGATGAATGCAGTTGTGACTGGATGGTAAAAATACAATTAAGTTTTCATTAAAATAATAATATTTCTACAAATGTAATGATTCATGGTTGCACTCTCAGCTCCACTTGGCTATGCTTTTCCCCCTTAACAGTTCCTGATACACATAATATTTGTGTAACAGCTGCTAACATTTCAGTAAGTGAAAGTTTTCTTATCACTGCATCGCCAGGCTTTCTGTCTAGCCTTGTCTGCCTAGCCTGTCTTGTCCTATAAAGAAAGTTGGAAATTTAGTTAAAGGTTGTATTTGCTACCTTTGAGTACTTACTTCAGTGTGTCACTGCTTAAATAAATGCACAATGATGTGAATCCAACCTGCACACTTTGAACAATGCCAGACGGCTAAACTACTGAGCCAAAGCTATAGGGCTGGTGTGGAATTGGCAGACAGTTACACTGCAGGAAGACATTTTCTTACTATCACTCAGGCAAAACATAGAAAACGTAAGCACAGACAAAACCTGGTCTACTGCCACAGGTCCTGTAAGAATTTATCTGAAATCTTTCTTCCATACTGAAGATTCTTGAGTAATTTAAAAGATGTAATCTCAGTTCCCTTTTGAAAAATATCACTTAATTTCACTAAATCATAGGGATCAAAAATTCTTGAAAAATAAACTTTGAAACCACATCGACACTATGGATGTTATCAAAAATAACAAACATACAATTGACTGACAATGTAGGTAAAACTCCTATTGATAGATATGATTCATGGATATAAATTGTGTTTTTGCATAGAACTGCAAGAAAGAATTGGCAAATCAAGCAACATGCTTAACTTTACAGAGAACATAAGGCTAGCCCTGTGGCATCTTTATATAGCACAGTATTTTTCAAACTTCACAACTTTTAAGATATGTTGAGTTCAACTCCCAGAATTCTCCAGTTTGCATTCCCCAGTTGTAATCTACATTGCTTTGGAAATACACATCTGTGAAGATCATACACAGTTCTACCCTTCGAAGAATTTAGTCATTTAAACCATGAAACTCTGAAGTACTTCAATTTCTTTTTGGCCTTGTCTTCATCAAGGGAAAGCTAGGAAGTTAAAACCAAGATATATAATCCATGGCACAACCATTGGGCCTCTATATTTAACTATATTATCCAAGATAATGGATTTTATCTTTTCCTGATCACTTTGCTGTTCATCAAATATGACATACCAGGAACAATCAGATGCATTAAAGCAAGGAAAGATGACCTATTTTGTTCTGTTTTTATTAGGGACAGAGTAAGGTTACTTTAAGCATGATTGCAATTCTTGAATGTTGCCTCCAGTTAAATCCAGGAGAACGTATTACTCAGTGAAAAATGCATTTAAACAGCAAAGGATCTGATGGTTAGTGGGGAAACATGGGGATGGGGGAATGACTTTTTAAAACAATGGCAAAATATGGATGTTCTTGCGCACTTTGTTAGGAAGAAGACCAAAGACAGTTACAGCAGTATTTTAACACTTGACTGAGGATTGATAATACATACATAATTGTTAAAGAAATTCCAATTAGAATATTAGGCAAGAGAAAAGAGTATTGTTTTCTAACAAACAGAATAAATTTCCATTTAGATGGGATAAGTTGGAAGGGATAATTTTTACTTTTAAACAACAGAAATTCAGACGGAACTGTTTACAGAAAGCAAGAGTCTTTTTGGAAAAAAATAAAGAATGGAATAAATACAAATGGAAGTGACAATGACAGATGAGACAAAACAAATGCCACAACGGTTACAGAGAATTCCACATTGAGTGCTATAGGAATTGACTCTTCTAAAATCTTGGGCTAACTATGAATTATAAATGCTTAACATGGAATATAAATGAGGCAAATGCTATTAGAAAGAAAAAATAATTATTTGAAAAAGGTAAAAGAAGATCTGGTTAGCATACAAGAAACAAGAATTGGAAGAAAGATTCAAGTATTTGAGTCATAAAAATATGGGAGAACGTATTTTAGCTGGATTGAAAAAAAATTGTTTCCTGTTTCGTTCTCAACTATATCGAAAACCTATACTGACTGATGGTTATGGCAGATATATTGGGGTGAACTAAAGGCTAAGACTTTGATTTTGGGATTTATGCTCCAAATGAAGATAAACCAGCATTTTATAAAGGACTTATGGATAACTTACTAGATTCTATATATGGAGCTTATATGGAGATATAAAAATGGTGATTCAAAAAATAAATTTATTTTTTGGAAACACACAGATCTCTTTCAAGAATAGATGTGATCTGGATTTCCAAGATTTTGACCAATGCTTATAGAATAGAGACATTACCAAAGACTTTTTCAGATCACATTTCAGAGGCTTTAACTTTTAAAGAGAAAAATTGATCTTTTCGATGTAGATTGAATATTGTTATTAAAAAAAGTGGTGGAGGACTGTAAAAAGAAGTTAAAGGAATTTTTTGAGAATTATCTTAATAAATGCCTAAAAGTAAAGATAATTTGGTATGCAAGTAAAGCTTTTGTGAGAAGGTATTTCATATAACGGTGAATTTAAAAAGAAAAGGCAAAAGAAAATGCCAGTAACTTTGGATGAAACAAAAATGGAAGAATAATTTAAAAATTCCTCAGGGATAATAACTATTACTCATCCAACTAAGATTTTACAGAAGATATTATCTATTTTAACAGCAAAAGAGATTTTGAATATGCACAATAAAGAAATTTTGAATTTGTAGATAACTAAGAAATTGTTTGGCATATAATCCTAACTATTTAAATAATGGCAAAAGGTAAATTTAAATTTGTCTGGCAAGAGGGAAAACATAAGTTAAATATAAAACGTTACAATATACAAAGGAAAGAGAAGGATAGGGTTTAATGGATTTGAAATTGTATTTTGCTGCTTGTTGTTTGGTCTGTATGAAAGAATGGATGCTGCTGAGAAACAAGAGCCTTTTAGATTTAAAAGATCTCTGCTTGAGATTTAGATGGAATGGAATGGATATCTAGCTTTATGATAAAGTTAAAATTAATGTGGATTTCAAAAATCATGTTATTAGATGTGCCATATTGAAAATATGGAATAGATCAGGTTGTGCCCAGAATAATCCTTTATGAATTTCAACTCAAGAAACATATCATAGAAGAGAAACAGAACAAATGATTAATCTATTAGAAATTATTAGAAAACCATCAAGGGAAATTTAAAATTAAATCAAGAAAGAAATTAATATTAGAAGGAAATAGTTGTCAATGGTTTTCCCATTTACGATTATCAGAAGGATTAAAAATGGACAAAAAATCATATTGTGCAGAGCAAAGTAGGAGAATTTGAAGTATAACTATGCACTAATGATGAATATGTGATTGCTAAAATGTATAATTTTTATTGAAATTTGAGACAGAAAACAAACATATTTATTTTATTTTATTTTTATTTATAAATTTGTATGCTGTCCATCTCGCTAACAGACAGTTCTTTTCCTTTTAGGACTAATGGACTAATGCCTTGTTTTTGGTTTCTTTCTTTTCTTCCTAATTTTATGTTAGTTTAGTTCAGCTTTAATCTTTTTTAATTTTTTTCCAATAAAAATCATATTTTAAAAAGCTGGCAAAATATTTGTGTCCTTGTTTGGTGAATACCAATAGAAGGCAATTCTGGCTGTCAGTTCATAAACAAACTCTTAGCTTTCTGTTCAGAAAAGCACAATTCTACCCATCATCATTATTGCAGAAGAAATTTTGAAGGTGTGATGGCAATGCACTGTGGCAAAGGAGATATGAAATAACAATGTGTATACTTTCAGAATAAATGCAATCTCAGATTGACAAGTAGAAGGCAAGAGCTCTTCTCACCTCATCTCATTTCATACTTCCATGCCCAAAGAGGTCTTGATTCTTTTCTTGCACATCAGTGGAATCATGGTTCCTCTTCCTGATAGTCTAAATCTGACATTGATTCTTGCTGACCTATACCATTTTTGCTACAGCAGATTTTCTATCACATTAAAAATATGCTAGCAGAAAACTCCAAATGAAATGTAATTCCCAAGGAAAAGCCAAACTGCACACAAGCAGCAGAGATGATAAGCACACTTCTATTGTATCTTTTATTGCTTCAGTCTGGAATTCTAGATCAAGGCTTTCTTCCATTGGACTGATAGGTTGGAATTCAGTTCCCTTTCCCTCAATGCTGATTCAAAGGTATCTGGTATCCCAGACCATATTGACTGATGGTGCTACCTCCCACCAATGCAAATATTTGCATTTTTAGAAAAAATTAGAAGGACAGATGGACTGGGCTCCCCCTTAAATTTGGCACCTTAGATCAGTGCCTATTTAGCCTTCACTTAAACTGGTTCTGCTTACTCTGTCTGAAGAGTTTAGCTGGCTCCAGATTGTGCATGAGGCAGGCATGAAGACAGTAGGCCTTTCTGTCTTGTTTATACCCAATATTACTAAATGTAAAGAATCAGGAATATGACAAAGGATCAAGCCTAAAGATAAACTAGTGTGTCACTGATTATATTGTTGCTGGAAGGAGAGAAAGGGACTGGTAACCTGAAGCTGGACCAGAGTGATTGCTTCTCCTGATTAGCTCAGATATGCCTGGATATGTGGAGGAAATCTCCCAACCTTTTTTATAGTTAAATGACCTCAGCACCCTGACAAGTATATGACATCTTCTTGGTTTGAATTCTTCCTGCATCAATAATATGGTTTGGAAAGATATTAACTGATGATGTATCTAATTCTTGTCTCCTGATAAGATAATTAAGCTTCTGTGGAGTCTGTAGAACAAACCAACAGTCCTTCCAGTCCAACATTTTTATTCTGGTGGCCAAAGGGAATTAAAATCTATTTTCTTCAATAGAATATTCAAAGTATGCTATTTGTAATTCTGGAAGTCCCCCTAGTGAGGAACCCCCTTACTGTAGTTGGGGGCTTGTGTGTCCCAAGGAAGATGAGAGCTATGCTAGAGGTTCAGCCATACTGGACAGATCTCATCAGAGGAGCCAGACAAAGAGTGTCTCCCTCCCTCCCATAAAAAATATGAGAAGTAATTTACAGAAACCCATACCAGCTCGGTTGTTGCCACTAGATGTTGTTAGGGTTCCTGGACATCTGGTGAAAAATGAGCTACAGGACTCCACTGGTGAAGGAAATGGCAACCCATTCCAGTATCCTTGCCAAGAAAACCCCATGGACAGTAACAAAAGACTAAAAGATCAGACACCAGAAGATGAGCCTCTTACATCAGAAGGAATTACAAGTAGCTCCAGAAAGAATGAAATAGCTTGGCCAAAGCTGAAAGGATGCTCAGCTGTGGATGTGAATGCAGGTGAAAGGGAAGTACGATGCTGTAAGAAACAGTAT
>JANHZU010004815.1:77700-88416 GCA_032468055.1 Acrochordus granulatus
TGTCACCCTGCTTATTTAACTTATATGCAGAGTACATCATGCAAAATGTTGGGCTGGATGAATCACCAGTTGGAATTTAGATTGCCGGGAGAAATATCAACAACCTCAGATATGCAGATGATACTACTCTTGTGGCAGAAAGTGAAGAGGAGCTAAAGAGCCTCTTGATGAGGGTGAAAGAGGAGAGTGCAAAAGCTGGCTTTTCCTTTCTTCCTATTTTTTGGGGGGAGAGGGGAGTGCTAGGGCCAAGGGATAAGATTGTTTCTTGTTTTTTCAAGACGAGAAAGAAGCAGAAGAGTACATAGAAAATATTTGAACATCAACAGTGAATCAATTATTATTTTCTCATATTTAAAAAATACTTGTCATTTTTTTACCTTTATTTCCCCTTTATCCTTTTTGAAGTGGGGCCATATTATAATCTCTGCATAGGCCCTATTAAAATGTTCTCCTCAGTGTAAGTTATGTCAACATATGTACTACATTTGCATGGCTAGTTTTGTGTCCTTTTCCAAACAGAGGTTGAAGAATTTTGTGAAACCATCATAGATTTAAACTTAGGCTCTGCCAAACAAAGCTAATACAATAATGTGGCCTACAAATTTTGACTATATGGTGCAAATTTATCATTAAAAAAATCCTATAAATTAATATTCAATACATCTGTGAAGAACAGTCATAATTATGTCCATGAAGGCCTTTTGACCAAAAATGCATTAACTGATTTTATTTTATTGATAATGCCATCTACAAAAAAGTCTGCTGTTTGAATTACAAACTATTGATAAACTGAAATGAATAAATTATAACACCTAATACTAATGTAGACATATTTTATCAAACTTATAATATAGTGCAAATGTGTCTTTCTGTTCTAAAGAAAATCCTTATGGCTACAATGGGAAGTACACTGTCAAAGAAATTGTTCAATTCACACCTAGGCAAATTGCTTTTCATAAAGGCATTTTTGGATATTCAAACAAAAGATGGTGATAGAGTATGAAAGATTAGTGATTCTTTTTTTTTTGCCTCTGTGATATAACAAGCAAATTATTTAAAAAATAGTCCTTGATTTATGTTTGTAATTGAGCCTATAATTATGGTCAGAAATTGTGACAGTCATTAAGCAAATACCATGGTTAAGTGATTATGCCTGATTCTATGACCTGGTCATAACTCCAGAATTATTTAGTGAATACTATGGTCATTAAGCAAACCCATTTTCCCATTATGGGATGTAAATCTGGTAAATCCATCAACAGCTACTATAATGTATATATTTGGATGGAATAGCAATGTGATATGCATCTTTCAGTACTGTGAAGAAGAGACTAAGTAAGACATAGTTGTGATTACCGTGAAAAAGGAGTGGAAATTGGATATTAAGAAGAAAGATAATGTTTTGCAGTAGAGCAATCATGGATAATGGCTAATGAAGTCAGTTTAGTTGAGTAGTGTAGAAAGAAAATATATGTCCTCTGTTGGGATGCAACATATGGAAAAGCTCTAGCCTAGCATGCTGGAGATCATCATCATCATTCTTAGAAAGAACATCTTATCAATATCTACTTGATAGTTGGACAAAAATGCCAAATCTAGCCTAAACATCTGGCTGATTGTGTGACCAAACATAATTATAACACATATATGCTGCCCAACTTTGGAGTGGCTTAGAACACTCAAAGAAATTGTTGAAGATGACTTGTACATGCTATAATTCCTTCTTGTCTGTGATGTCATCCTAAAATGAAATGTCCTCGAACACTGAGCTCTGTCGACTTACCATACATATTGCAACAGGGTACAACAATTCTTAGTGGTTTTAAACTATGAATCCAGAATATGAAAGTAGAAATCCTGGACTAGAATTATTATAGTTTGAAATCTAAAAAGTAATTATAAACAGATCAGGAATGCATAATATATGTATTCAGCAAATAGGTGAGAA
This sequence comes from Acrochordus granulatus, assembly GCA_032468055.1. Taxonomy (NCBI): domain Eukaryota; kingdom Metazoa; phylum Chordata; class Lepidosauria; order Squamata; family Acrochordidae; genus Acrochordus; species Acrochordus granulatus. Next base: position 79,649 of record JANHZU010004815.1, read on the forward strand.
ATGATGGAGCTTTATTTATGATAGGAGTTAAAAACATCTTAGCATATTCAAAGTTGCTACATCCACATCAAATAATTAGCATTCACATTTAACATATTTGAATTAGAAAGTATTTAAAAATAGATAAAGCAGTTACTATTTCTCATCCAATAGTCTTAACAGTGCTCAAAGCCACCAGATAACAAAAAAACTCCAGCATGCACCATCTGCTAAAAACAGGATCATCACAGGGAAGGAAGCAACACTTGAGACATGGCACAGAGACTGCAGTAAACAGATTGAATTAAGAAAGAAATACCTTGAAGGTGGAAGTTCGTACAGATAACAGGGGATCATCCACAAGATAGGACAATCCCTACAGGACAACATGTCAACAAAAGATAAAAACACCATTGATTGTCCATTCCAGCATTCCAAAATCCAATCTCAGCATTCTGCTTAGCATCTCACACGTTTGAATGGGCAATGAGGCCTTTCCTCAACCTTATTTTAGATTGAACTATTGCGTAAAAAAAAGTCTTATTGGTAACAGAAGTCTCACACATTTGAATGGGCAATGAGGCTTTTTCTCAGCCTTATTTTAGACTGAACTGTTTCTTCAAAAAAAGAAAATAATCTTATTGGTAACAGAAGTCTTCCAAGCAGCCAGTAAAAAGCAAATTACAGTATAAGCCATTAACTGAGATTCTATAAAATGGAAATACTTAATACTTAAGCAACATGAATCATAGAGCTGGATTAAAGCTGACTGATAAAAAATTGAGGTTGCTTCCAGGCCATATTGTACTGTGCACTTTAGATGCTTTATTCAAATAAATTTTCAGTGCAAGAAATGCTTTGGTTTAAATATAATCAACCTGTGCTCTCCCACTTATAATTAGAGGCTTTAACAGCAAAGGAGGGTGTTGGGATGAGAGGAATTGTGTGGAAATTATTTTTAAAAATACCACGGTGTTATATTCTCTGGCAGTGAACATAAATAACTTAAACTTTTGACAAAACCTACTTTTATTTACTTTTTATGGCATAACCTTTGTTCCTTATCTGAGTACTAGTTACAAATTATTATGTAGTATTTTTTTAAAATGTGTTTCTAAAGTGAGTTGCATGCAAAAACTTTTAACATGATTTCTGAATGTTTAAGTGGTCAAATGTTTAAACTAACTTCTTTCTAACAGTGCTGACCCTCCCCATTTATCTTTTTTTCTCCTTTCTGTAACAAGAAAAAGTTTTGGTTATTTTTCTGCTCCCACCAATTTTCTTCTCTCTTTCACTTGGCATGAAAAGACTTTACATTGTTGTGTTATTTTAATAGGTTACTTTTCTCCTTCACTTTTTTTTTCTTTTTGGCTTACACACTGGTATAGGTTGAATGGGAAATAAATGGGAAGGGAAGTCAAATACTTAGAAATGTCAGTGTTATTCTCTTGTTTAGTTAATTGCTTCCTTTACAAACCAGATCTTTTTTGTTGGGTCAGTCCTCTTTCTGGGTCACTAGTACCAGGATGACTGCCCATCTGTCAGGATTCTTTCTTCTACTCATCTCAGTTGCTCTGAAAGTATTCAACCTTTTCTCTAGGGTAGCTGCAAGGTTGATCCTTTCTCAATTACAATTCTCTTTCTGTATTTTTTTTACTCTTTGGATGCTCTAAAAGTTCTTGGTGTCTTCTCCAGGAACTAAACATGCTTCAGAGTAGTTCCAAGCCAATTTATTTGAGAAACAGCCTTAGCAATAGTAATTAATTGCTTCAATTATGATAAATGTTAGTAACAGCAATTCAAATACACCAAGGCAAAGGAAAGCTCCATGAACTGTCCTGTATCCTGTCTTAAAATGCCCATTCTTGCCACCTGGTACCCTTGTGACTTTCAGGAGTACATGCAATATTGGACATTTAACTGAAAGTTATACTTACCAATCATTCTCTGAATATAAAAACTAGGGAGAGGAGAGCCCTAGCTGCTATGAAAGGGTTAAGCATCCTCTAAAGAGGAGAAAACAGAATATTACTACAACTCTTTAGCATCTCTAGACATAAAACTGTGCAACTGGGGTTTGTGGGAAGATTTATCCCTGGTGAAAGGTAGGGATTCTGTTTCTTCCTTTATTACATAATGTATATGTTTCCTATTTCCAACTGCAAAGCTGTTTTGTATCCCATTGTACAAAGTAAATCCTTTTCCTTCCTTTGAGGTTGCTCCGCTATTACAAAGCAAAAAAACCCCCCAACAAATAGTATTTCTGAATACTCTTTTTGGAGAGTGAAGCAATGAATTAGGGTTGTATAAAGTCTTCGAATGGGATATGTAGAAGAGTGTTCACTTGATCAAAACATCCCTCCTCCCCAGTTGCTGTGTGAGTACAGCAAACACATTTCAAAAGGAAATGACTGTGTGCATTGTACACACAGTGCAGGCAAATAGAGCAAACCTTAAAAGCATAAGCAATAAGCTTTCTGGAAAACAACTCTGGTGTCACATATCAAGATGGGGTGCTTTATAAAGTGTCCCTTTTGAATAGTTTCACACTGCCCTATTCATTAGTGTGCCTTAGCTGAACCTAGCCCTGGCCTTGATAAGAGAAAAAGCTTCACCATTATGATGCATGGTTGAAACTCTATTCACTCTATATGTTGGTGGTTCTGGAGAACTTGACATAAGATGACTAAACTTTAGCTGGGGATAACAGTATTATGAGAATAAGGAGAAAATGGATATTCCTGACTATTCTAATGATGCTACAGTTAACTAATGGAGAAAAGCACTTAAACTTTCAAAGAATTATCAGTAATGGCCAATAGCCTGTAGATTATAAATTGCTAATGCAATGGAACTCCCTTTCCAGATCTGCTCTCAGTGGTTGGGAGCAGAAATCCTGGAGAATATTAATTTCGAACAGATTCCTGTGCACCAGTGTTTCTCAACCTTGATAATTTTTAAGATGTGTAGTCTTCAACTCCTAGAATTCCCCATCAAGCATGCTGGGGAATTCTGGGAGGTGAAGTCCACACATTTAAAGTTGCCAAGGTTGAGAAACACAGCTCTTAGACTTAAAGTAGGAGTGTGTGTAAAAGGGAAAAAGAAAACTGAGAAAAAAACAATTGTAAGATAAAAAGCCTGGTGTGATTATTGATTGGGAATAGCGTGAATTGTGATTTTGGTTTGTATTGTTTTCCACTGTAGAGAGGTCCTCAGCCTGAAAGCACCTGAGAAAATACAGGCTGCATATTCATATAGAATAAGGCCAAATATTTTCAATGGAGTATTATTTGTTTGCTTATTTTTAAAATTTATAGCAAATTTTCTCGATGTTGTTTTACTTAATTAGATGAATTTGGAAATTATTTTTCACCCCTCAGATATTTTAACACAAAACCTCAATAGAAAGACAATACCAAAAGCATTATTTCTGATTTAAGGAAAGGTGACTTGCCCCTTGAAACCTGCTGGCGATGCTTTTGTATGGGTCATTCTTCATTCCAATGGCACTTGTGGGACACTACAAAATGACTAGTTGCTGGCTCTAGAATTCATAGTCTACAATGAGATAATGTGTTAGTATGATGCTTTATTAATCAGTTAAGTATGATGGAAAGGCATGCATGTTCAGCACAAATGCTGAGTGAACTGTTCTGATGAATGCCCTGAAAAGCACATGCTATGTGTCAGTCCTTGAATGACAACCTCTCTGTTCAAAGTGATAGATGGTTAGGTCAACAGCAGCACACCCTTTCCAATAACTTAACAGCTGTTTATCATTGACTTAGATTGCAGTGAGCCACATCTAATTCCAACCTCACTCCCCAATTCCTGATGTAGCCTTACAACTATTTCCATTAGGATTTCAGGTAGATAAACATTTAAGTTGAATGGTAAATAATTTATCATAATTCTTATTCATTCAGATTGTATATATTTTGGTAATCAGTTATTTCTTTAAACATAATTTTTTTAAAATTTTAGAGATGTACATAATTTCCCTGTTCTCTATTCTCCACTTATTATGTTGAAAATTATTCAACAATTAATTAGGTGAATCCATTGTTATACAGTGAGTAGATTTGCATAATTCTGACAATATAGTTTGTTTCTAACAAATAGATAATAGAAACAGCAGGAATGATATTTTGCCCCACAATTCCATCCAAACATAGTATTCAGAAAGCTTAATTGGGGACAGCAAACTTCCATTTGTTCTGTATGTTTGTTCCTTGGTACTGGATTACACAATTAGTTTTTTATTTCTATATATTTAATGTAAATCCATTTTCCAATCATAGCATTCTGGATAGCATGCATGAAGATATGCCATTTTATGTTCAGAACAGGAGTATGATTTAACTAAGACCAATTAATAAAATTAATGGCTAAGGAAAACTCTGAACCCAGATCATTATAGCTCACTATTTATTTATTTATATTATTTACATGTACTTCATATAAATCAGAAAATCCCAATTTAATAAATTAATAATTCCAGGAAATAAATTTATAAGCATTTCATGCAATGAATAAATTTTCTTATGTATTTTTTAAAATCCTGCAAGGAAACTCCTCCTCCTCCTTCTCATCTTCAGAGACAGAATATGGGACTGAGAGATAAAAATAACCTTGAATAATAATTTGTATATTTTGTTTGGAATATTTAGGGACAGAATAAACCATGACTATATTCCTGAGTCCCGAGGAAATGATTACATTTCTTATCTTTGTTAGAGTGGATTCCCTTGTTTTGGTTTAATTAAGATGGGGCTGCAGATTTTATTATATACCTTTTAATATAAATCTGTAGGTTTCAAAATGCAAAATATTTTTGTGCATGACACAAATTTAATCTGAAGAAAAAAATCCTCTTATTAATGATGCATCTTTCCTAAATTACAAATTATTACAGTACATGATGCATTAAATTAAATGCATATAGATACATTTGTAGCAATTTTATGGACACATGATTTCCTCCTTTTATTACTTTCGAATTGTTTAGGAAGAAGAATATAGTAGATAACTGTACTTGCTAGCTATATATGTTCTTCTAAGGTAGGTGAATACATATCTTCTGAATTTTTCTGTTAAATCTCATTATGGAAATAGTATTCAAGACATTTTTACAACATTATTCCATATTGTAGAACATATTTATGTAATACACTAGTCTCCTGAATTCTTCTGTTCTGTGCCTCTGGGTATGAAAGTATTTTATTTGTTCCTAAAGATACAAGAATGACAACAAATTCTCCAAGGTTTTGCCTTCTGTACCCACAAGTGGCCTTCAGTAGGACCTTCCTATATATATTCATATATTTAGGATGGTCTATTGCTTTGTATAAAAAGCAACGCAGGCAGGATAAGGTTGAAAATGTTATAATTTGAAGAAGGGCTAAGACAGTAAATAAAGTAAATGGTGATTAAGACAATAAAGATATGTTTCAGTACTCATTATCAAGTGGTTGCATATAGGAACTAGGGGCCCTCAATATGCATTTACAGGCATATTCCATGTGCATTTATGCTGATACATCTAGCCAAATGATCAGAGTCCATAGCATAATCAAGGGTTAAAAATAAGAGGACTTGCATTGCAACATGTAGAGGACCATCCATTGTCCACCCTTACTCCAAATACTGTACTATGATTTTTGAGTGGTGAATGTTTCATAATTCTGCTTCAGAACCTGACATGTATTTCCTTCCTCTGCTTCTTTTTTCTATTTGTATCTTTAACAACAATTAAAGATACAAATAGAATCTTTAATTGTTATTAAATCTTAATCTTTTAACTAGTATCTTTAATAACAATTTTGTATATTTGCAATAAATTCTAATGTAATCCTAATGTAATAATAACAACGGGGCAGGGGGGAGGAAAATGTAGATCTCCAGCAGAAATTAGTTTTATCAAGCCTCAATGTTGACTCGTTACTGCCAGGCTAAATTTACCATATCCCTCCTTTGTCTGCTTTTTTAAAAAAATTCATGGACTTGAGGAAAACAGACTCAAAAGAACTCTCTTTTCCTACTTACAGTTGTTTTTTCCAGGCAATGCAGCAGGTGGTGATGCTGACTTTCAATGATGGATGTGGCTTTGTTAATATTGTGCTCATCTTCCATAGACCCCTAAGCAGATAGAAAAAGCACCCATGAGACCACTGGCACAGAGAAATAGCAATCTTGTTCAACATCTGAAAGTGCGGTACAAAAAGATGACCAAGAAAAAGACAAAATTAGTGCTCTTGAGCTATTAAATCCTTAACTGATAAGAAGGAGCCCTAATTCTGTTGCATAGGATTACTCCAAGACATGCAGTTAATTTTTAAAAAGGAAGGAAGAGGACTGAACCCCCCCTGTAAACTAGGGGTAAAGGCAGAGACAGAAAGAGAGAGGGAATTTTATCAGGTAAAGCTACAAAACAAAGCTTCGTTACAGTCCTCCCTAGTCCCCAGCCAGCCAATGACTAGAAAATGATGGGACTTGTAATCCAGCACACCAGAAGAACAACAGATTGGGAAAATCTTATCCCATGTAAGGGCTACAATAGATACTCAGACTGCTTTAACTACAAAACAGCCAATATGATTTCATTCATAGATAACACAATGAACAGAAACCTACCAGATGCTCTAAATATTTCCTAAATCTGTAATTTATTTTTTAATTTTTCTTTCTCTTGATTTCTAGCAGCTGCATTAAACAGATACAAAGTCACAAAGGAGATTGGCTTTTTCATTCCCAAATTGTGCCCCCAAAGCAACTACTTCTATATGTCAAGGTTAGTTCCGCTTCTGCTTTCTTTGACACACCAGTAACATCTGCAGCTGCAATACGAAACACAGTTCAATTCAGTTTGCATGGTCCTTGATTGAAGAGATAATGGAAAGTGGTTAGTACATATTAGTGTAACAATTTAAAATGTTTAAAAAATCCAAATAAACTCTGTTGTTTACAGCATAGGCAAGAGACGGTGGAAATATAACCTCCTATTTGCCACAGCTGCACTACGGCTTTACTATCAGCATGGAACATATGAGCTATTTGTAAACCAATGACTGAAGATGTGGACAAAAATTGTGATGGCTCTCTAAATCCTGCACATATGACAAGAGGCCTCATTTATCTGGAAATACTTAAATTTCAGCCTTCAGAAGTTAAGAGCTGCTGTCAAGTGGATACTTTATCAATAGTCAGCATCTATGAGATCTAATAGTTACTCAGAAAAAAGATTACACACCTCCGTGCAAGTAATTGGTATTCAACCCTTTTGGAAGGGAACCAGAGGACCATTGCAAGTAATTATTTTAGAAATGATTCCCTGCTTTGTCACTGCAGGGAATCAAACTGAATTTCTTCCCCCTACCTCCTTCCAGCAATCTTGCATGTCTTAAACAGACAGAGTTCCAGCTAAAGAGCTCAGGTTGCCTCAGGGGCATTGGGTAGACTCTAGGAAGCCCAGTGTGTGAGTGTCTCTCTGCTCAGGAGCTGGAAATCCTCCTGCTGAAATCCAAGCAGGAATTTTCACCCCCTGTACCTGGCCTTTGCCAGGCCACCCCCACACCCTTGAGGCACCTGTGTTCCTTGCCTTACCATTCAAAAGCTGAAATCTTTCTTGTTGAAGTCCAAGCAGGATTTTCAGCTTCCTGACGAAGGATTTCAGTTCTGTGTATGCAGGCACAAAGAATCTCAGCTCCATGCAAGCTGTAATGGAGCTGAAATCCTTCGGCAGTATAATGGAATGTGGAAATTACCTTGGGGAAAGAGAGGAAGAGATGCTGCCAAGGAAATAATCAGAGAAGAGAAGCAAGAGTCTTCAGTGGCTTAACAGTTAGAGAAAGAAACTTAGAAAAGACCCACCCTAATGAATTTAAAAATGGTGGTGGGAAGTTTTGTACTTTCAGACTTACATGATTCAGTTAATATAGCCTTAGAATAAATAAATTTTGCTCATCTAGTCATAGTTCAGTCTGGTTTATCCAGGAGCGCTCTCAGATAAGGCACTCCCTGCTGAAGGAGTTTGGATCTGTGCAAGCAGATATGGAACTGAGATTCTTCACTGGGAAGCTCCTGCCAAAGGATTTCAGGTAGTCCTTGCTCTTTCAGGTGGTCCTTCAGGCAGGGAGTTCTGTCAGCAGGCAGCAGCAGTTTGCAACCTTCCCTGCCAGCTTTCTCATTGACTTTCTGGGGAAGCTGGGGGAGAACATTGCAAATGGTGATCACGTGAACATGGGGGCTTTGCAACTGGTCATAAGTGTGATCAGGTTGCCAAGCACCAGATCATGTGACTGTATGTGTATGTGTTTATGCAATGTTTTACAGGCATTTCTGAGGCCATCATTAATGTGAACTATCATTAAGCAAATGAATGTAAGTCAAAAACAACATGTACAATCTGTGTTTATAGTGTAGCAGCAAGTTTACATTTTTGCAGCTAACACCTTGCACAAATTCTTGACAGGGTTTCCACTTATGTTTTGGCCCATATCTTCCATCTGTACTTTTATGTGCACAGATGGATGCTTTTTTTAAATTAAAAACAATAATTAAGCACCTCCCATTACAGACTGCTTGATGATAATTTAGCCTTACTACTATTGTTTATCTACTATAGTACAAGAAACACGTTATCTCAAAGTGGAATTTTGTTCCAAGCACAGCTGTTGGGATCAGAAGAGTTAATCTGGACTTTAAAATTATATGGAAGTGACTTTCTCATAGCATTTCTTGATAAACAACACCTGGAGAGTTCTCTTATCAAAATAAAGAGCTGAGAAAAG
>JANHZU010004815.1:88516-104888 GCA_032468055.1 Acrochordus granulatus
TCTGTGTTTGATTTCTTTGCTTGTACAATAGCTTTCATGCCTAAATGATCATCTGATGCTCAAAGGTGGGAGCACAGGTCCCAGGTAATTACTACAGGTAATTGTTACACACAGCTAAGTTCACACCCCTACAGCTTTGTCTAACAATTTCTTCAGTTACTTCACAGGCACATTATTACATAGGTGAAACTAGGAGTGTGGGAAACTTCTTATAATGAATCAGAACTTAGGCAGAGCTCGATGTGTCTAGATTTGAATCTAGGGCATGTTGTACTATCTGAGCTGTAGCTACTCTTCTGAAAACTGCAATTACAGTTTGGATTATTTAGGTTACGTTAGTGACTCTGCTGGCTATTTTTCTTTTTGTTTGTCTCCTTGAATGAGTCCTTGAAGAACATACTTTAAGCTCTCTGAAAGCATCAAGGAATCAAACTCTGGAATAAATCAACCTAGTTTTAAGAACTTTCTCAAAACAATTTGTAGTTCAGCAAAACAATAGTCTTGTTTTGCTTTGCTTCCTTATCTTATTGTTAGGCTCGAAGAAGCAGGTTCAGACAGTTCAATTCTAAACAAATGTTTTATTGATGCTCCAGTGTTGCACAAGAACCTTGTGACCCTGGAACATCAATAAAGCTTTAGTTTAGAAGTGAACCATCTGAGCCTGCTTCTTTGAGCCTAACACTTATATTTATTTATATTTTGACATAATCAGAAATTGCAAATTAAATTTGCTGGGTATTTTCATTAATTCAATTAAATGGAATAAAATGTAACATTTTATCTACTATGAATGACCCATTTTTTAATATACAGTAGCTGTAATGCTGATCTAATGAGGACATCACCTATTTGAAGAATACTCATCAAATTAACCTCTGTGGCTGAAATTCTTCAATATACTACAGAGGCACAGTTTTTGTGAATGGAGAGCTCACATAACTAATTGTGTGATTCAAGGACATGATTTGCCCAAAACCAGTTACATTGTTGACATTATTTTTCAGTGTCCCCTTTTTGTTGCTAAGCTTTAGAAATGAGATGGCTAAGTATTTGTCTGGGCTTAATTTAAATCTCCTGATCTTGAACTTCACCTCAATTTCACAGCATGTCTTCTTTAATCATCACCATCAATTTTGTGTCAGTAGCTGAGAATTTCAAAAACCAATAGATATGTTAAATCAGTAATTATGTGCTCAAAAAAGTTAATTTGGATTGATATTTGACAAGGACAAACATATCTTAGAGAACTCCTGACCAGATTGCCTAAAGAATAATTAAAATACATTTATTTTATTAAAATGAATATTATCATTACTGTTATTATGGCATCACTATAGATTATTTTTATTGACACCATTCAGATTCAGATTAAATCCTTCAATTAATGAGGGGGCACAAGATTTCAATTGCCCCCTGTTTACAACCCCACTTTGACATGTATGCAAAACCGACCTTTGGCTAGAGGAGAGGTGCTTAAACTGAAGCCTTGAGACTTCTCAATTGCCAATGTCCTGCCTTTTCAGCTTGTTACATGAGAACCAGGATATGAGGTTTCAAAGTTTTCTGCCCCCTTTTGAGAAATGTGTTCATTTGGATTAATTTTTCTTTTTCTTTTATGAGACTGAAGAAAACTCCTGGATTGGAGTTGAAACATTTCTCTGTAACATCTAAAAATAAAAAGTCTAATTGCCTTTTAAAAATTTGCTGCACAAGTTTTTTTTTCCAATTTTGCTACAAGACGTGACCTGGATCAATGCGAATATACAGACACATTCAGATTTTATGTTTCAAAATTCTAGCAGAGCAAGAACTAGAGGGTGTATGTAGAGTTTTTCTTCAGAAGTTATGTTGCTACATCCTTTAGTGTGATTCTACCCTTATTATCAATATCCTATTTTATAGATTTAAATTTTTTATGGTTGCATTGGCTTGTTTACTTGCAATTTGTTTTCAATTATTATTTTTTAAATAAAATCAATATAATGGAGAAATTCAATACTGATCGAGTTATTTCTGTATACAACACATAGTTAAAGTATGGAAATTGCTACCATTAGCTGTAGTCCTAGTCACCAATTTAGATGGGATTATAGAGGACTCAATTCATAGAATAATAGTTTTGATGTCTGTGTATCATTTCCTGGCTCACAAGCAACATATCTTAAATAGCAACTATAAGGGAGCAGAAAGAGAAGAAAGATATTCCCAGTGTGTATGATTCTAGTTGGCTACAGTATGACATTAAAGATCAGAGAATAACCCTTTAACAGAGGTGTTATCTAAATTATGCAACAACCACAACTACCTGAGCTCCTTATACTTTCCCAGCTAAACCAGCTCAGATAAATTCTTGTAGTTTATCATTCTCGAACCACAACAGCAACTACCCACACCAAAGGATGCAATGGTTGTAAAGAATGCAATTGGGATGGGTATAGGCACCCTGAATACATTAGTCAGCAACTAGGCTGCCAACTGGAAGCCATTAGTTGTTTCTGAATTTGAGGCTACTAGTCTGTTCTTCAGTTGAACAACATTGGGCTAAAATGGCTAGATAACTCCATTGCTTTCTTATCTGATTTGGGAGAGCTCTTTTTACTCTGCTACCAGTAGAAGCTTCTCCTGTGGTTATTTTGCATAATAAATAAAGAAGGATACCTTAATAAGCCAACGGTAAAAGAGAAAAATTGTTCCTGGCTTTTTCTTCTCTGGGTTGTTGTGATGGGAAAAAGCCAGAAGGCCCGGTTCAGATTACACAGATCACAGGAGTTTCCATGGTTCATTTTGCCTCTCTTGCTATACTTGCTCATTTTGAAGAATTCTGGACTTTAACTTCCAGAATTCCAGAATTTTGGGAATGGAAGTCTACATATCTTAAAGTTGCTAAGGTTGGGAAACCCTGATTTTAAAAATGGGAGCTGAAGAATACTCACTTTATCCAATCCGTGCAAGGGTTCATGATTTTCATGTATATTTCTAATGGTAATTTTTGACACTGTTAGTATGATTATGTGCTTCTAGAACCAGTAGTAAGGAAATGTTACCAGGTTTGTGTCTAAAAAGGTTAAGTGTATTCCACTTCCTGATGTTTCCAGATTAAGTAAAAACAGGCCTTTTTTGGAACTAGTTGCAGCTCATCAGGACTATCAGTGGGATTTGAAGGTCAAAGGGGATATGGCAATAACACATAATGTCCTTGTTTGGGTAGGCCTTACATTTTGATGAGGATTCTGTGTCTGTTAGGTGCAAAGGATCAGGCTTAGTTGGTGTAGTTCTAGCTAGTTTATTTTTTGATGTTACGAAGTTACAAGAATTTTTCCAACTGCCTGCTGAACACCTACACTTCCAAGATAAAGCTAACAGCCCTCACAAGAGGCTGGACCTTTGGCATTTCTGCATGCATAGCAAGGCTGATTCCCATCTTAATTCCTGGTTCTGCCCTTCCTTTTCCCATAATCTCATTTTAAATGAAAAGACTCAACAAAACTCATGTACTTATTTTTTTTAATGCAGGACAATATATCATGGCTTTAAAGACTTTAAATTCTCCCATTTACAGAAGAAATTTGACAGTGCAATCAAGTATATTAAGTCAATGACCTATAGAATTTTTAAAAAGCATTAAGTCAGACTCAGTAGTCCAGTAGATGTCTGCTCAGCTGAACTAAGGAGAGACACAACAATATTATCCTGTGTTCAAAGGTGTAATGGGTTTGCCAGCAATATTGTATTATTTAAGGGGAAAAGATATAAATGTGTCTTTAAATACTTTTTTCCCATTAGTAAATCTGGCACCTGTTTTTACGGGCAATAAAGTTGTAAACAGAAATAAATTGAAAAACTGATGAAGCTACCTCTAATTTTAATTCCACCCTAATTGTTAGACTATTAGATGGAATTCTATTCCCCTACCCATCCTCCATGATTACATTTTTTCAGTTATGCTTGAAAATAATCTTTAAATTATATTATTATGATGCCTGCTAGCCTGGCTACTAGAGTCCCAATCAAGGGTCAGATTGGACAATCTGAATCAAAATTTGACTCAATAAATTGTTCCCACACTAAAATATAGGCATAACTGGAGAGAAAATAAAAAAAAAAGGAAATGGATATCTCTAATGATAATACACCAATCTTTCTCTCTCTCTGTATGTGTCTTCTTTTCCCCCCTTCCCATTCTCGCACACCATGTTATACATTTTATTAATCAGAAAGCATGGTATCAGATAATAGGTACTGATTTTTTTATTTTTAGAGGATTATACATGAGATATATATTAATTTCATAGTATTTTTGTAATTTTCATTTTTATTTTAGCTTACATGTTCCAAACAAAAATTTACTTGTATGTTAGTGACCAAAAACCAACACAACCTCTACAAAGTTAAACATGACAACTTTTTGCAAATTTGAATGCATATTTACAATTTAAAGTAAGAGATATGATATGAGAAAAAGTACACACTGTTTTGGAAAGTGTTCTTTGTAACACTTCCTTTGGAAAAAATAATAGCTTCTAAATATGTCCTGTGACAAACTAAGGGGCTTTCTATTATTGCTTTTGGATCTTTCTCCCACTTTTCCTTGAACTTTTCTAGTTTAGAAATATTCTTATTCTTCTTATGTGATTTGCATGTTTGGGCTCTCTCCAAGTATTTTCAATATTGTAATATTATATTCCAAAACCATCACTGGATATATACATGCTATCCTGCTAAGTAGAAGATGTGGCAGAAGTGAGTTGTTCCAGAAGAAAAAACAAGGAAATATAGGTCTAAATAATCAATTAGGAAGGTTTTGGTTGAACATCAGGGACAGAAAAGTCCCTTGAAAAGATGGATTTGCTTTGGACCCTCCTTGAAAGGACCATTTTATCAGTATATAATCTTCATAATCTTGCCACCTCCATTCTTAAAAACAAAAAACTTTTATGTCAGTACTTTTAAGTGTTCATTTGGTATCTAATTACTCATTGTCAAGAGACTTAAATCTGCCCTCATTTCACAGAATTTAAAAGTAGGAACTGACCCAAACATGGATACTAGATTTAACATCTTTGAGCTCATATTTAGACTGCTAAGAGAATTTAACTAAATTCCCAATAGCATTGACAAAACGAGCACAAAAAAAGTATCATTCCATTTGAACAAGTAAGAGTAAATGTAAAGGTTGTGGCTGATTACACAAAATCAGAAGATGAAAACTAAGAGAATGAATGAAATCCAAATAATATTAGACTTGTACCTTAAAAGTGCTATGACAGACCAGGATATGAGATAATAGAATTATTTGTTGCGACTCAGAACAGGTCAGAAACACAGTTCTATATCCACAACATCAGTATTCTCCATAAAATTGAAGTTGCAGCATTGCACATTGGGGAAGCGCAAATCTAACCATTCAGGGAATGCAATGCTAGAGCACCTCCAGGACTACAAGATCAGCAGAGGAGAAAATGAATGTTTTGGAGATTATTAGAATGCTCTATGCTCTCCACAGTTGTGAATATCCCTGTTGTATATTGACTGCAGCAAATCCTGAAGAAGAAAAGTGCACAATCTGAAAAATAATTTCAATGTTGTGAGGTGTTCTGAAGCCACCTGATTAGATGAATTGCTTTGAAGCATGTTCCTGCTTGTATTTGTGAATCTGCTTTGTTGGGTTGCTTCAGTAAAGGGTTTTAAATCAAAATACTCCTTTGAAGCTTTGAACAGCCATGCTAAATACCAAAGCAACCTTTCCCTCTACTCTCCAATTGTTTTGCGCCTCTAATTTCAGAATTCCTGGGCAGCAAGGAGAAAGGAATAGCCTGTCAATACCAGCTTCTCTTCCCAAAAGGTGAGATTTGACTCAGTACTCCCTCCCATCACTATTTTACTATTAAAAGGCAGTAAAAAAGTAAATTAATATTCATTGGAACTCACATTAGGGTGGAAGAAGCTGAAATCCTTCCAAAGAAAGATGGAAGAAGGGGCATTCAAACTGATTGATGTATTGCTGTTAATCATCATCTCTATCATCATTCAAGTATTTTATTAAAAGGTAGTAAAATTAACTTGGTGCAATTAATTAAAGCTGATTTGTTTTTTGCAAACTGAATCTTCAACTGTATTTTATTAAGAAAAAAGGAAATAGATCTAGTTTGGGGAAAAACATCCATAATTGGAAAAATAGTGTTGCAGTACCTTGCAGCATTTTGACAGTATTATCAAGATATCCTGTTTTAAAAAAGCCCTCTACAAAACCCTCCTGAAAATCTTTGAAATTAAGGGATAGAATCCATCCATCCTTATTTCCAATCTAGTAAGTAATTCTAGCAAAATTTTCTTCTTAAAAAAATGGTTTTTGGCAAGCCTCCTGGGCTTCTAACAAAATTGAAATATTTTTCCCAGAAGCAGATACAGACACTGGAAAAGCTACTGGTGAAATTGTTTCTCTAACTTCCATTCTACTTTATCATATTTAGCTTAAGCCCATTAAATGTTAGGATTTCTAATTTGTCAGGATGAAATATTTCAGTGGACAACGCTAAATATCCATGACCAAATCCAGTTGTTCGTTCTTATTAAGAAAAACTAAGATTGTTACTATTTGGAAAGTTTCCAAGTAGCAGAGGTACTCTGAGCATGTTCTGATAACCTTATAGTTTAAAAAATGTTAGGAATTTAAACATTTTGATATGTTTATTATAAATGAGCTGGCTGCTGGCGAATGCCAGATCAGTTCATAATACGACTTCCCTCATTTGTGACATCATCAAGGAGGAGTAGGCTGACCTGGCGTGCATTTCTGAGACCTGGCTCACTCCTGGGAGGGGGTCCCCTCTCAGAGATGGTGAGGTGGGGTGAGAGTGGTCATCTGAGAATCTCTTTTTGCCTTCAGGGACCTTGTGAGACCCTGTTCTTGAACTCAGTTTACAGGATTAGTTGGGACTATTGCTACTGTACAAGCCTCCCTGCTGCTTAGTAGCCTCCCTGCCTGAGCTACTGGAGGCCATCTCAGAGTTGGCAGTGGAATGCCCCAGTCTTATGGTCCCATGGGATTTCAATCTGCCGACCCTGGGTTTGACCTTGGGACTAGCTCAGGAATCCATGGCTTCCATGGGCTTATCCCAGATCCTCCAAGGCCCTACTTGGGACAGTGGTCACACTGTAGATATGATTTTCTTGTCAGAGCAATGGCAATGTAACCTGGTGGGGGAGCCTTTGTTGTCCCCCTTGTCATGATCAGATCACACCCTGGTGTCTTTGAGATTTTCATATGACATCTCCTTTTGCTGGGAGGCTGGACCTATTCAAGCAGCCTATCCTCACCAACTGATGCACCTGGAAGTGTTCCAGAGAGAGCTGCAGATCTCCTGAGGGTATTACTGCATGGTCCTGCCAAAGCTCTGGTTATGTCCTGGAATCAAAGGGCAGCTGAAGCTTTGGAGAGGATCACACTTGTGCAGGCTCTCTCAAACCACTGCGCTAGATACTCACTGTGGTTCATGGAGGAGTTGCAGGTGCTGAAAAGAGTAAAGAGACATCTGGAGCATCACTGGTGGAAGACAATGGTTGAGTCCAACTGGACACAAGTTAGAGCTACTATTAAGGCCTATCTTGTGGTGATAAGAGTGGCAAAACATCACTATTTTTCCACCCTTATTGCTTCTGCAGAGTGTTGCCCATTGACAACCAGTCCCTCCTTGGATGGGGGGAATTGGGGGATCATCTGCTGGGCTGTGCAGAGAAATTTGCAGAATACCTGGTCGACAAAGACACTTGGATTCAATCCCAGTTGGAACCCACACATGATGCAAGTCCATTAGAGATGCCTAGGGAGGACCTGTGCCTGGTTATTAGGAAACAATTTGATCCTGTTGCTCCTGATGAAGTGGACAGAGTCCTCCTGGTTGGTGAAAGCTGCCAGGATGGTGACTCGGAGGTGGGCCCATGAAGTGATAAATTCCTCACTGCGAGAGGGGAAATTTCTGGGACCTTTTAAAGAGGTCCTGGCTCATCCCCTGCTTTAAAAAACATTACTGGATTCCACCTTCCAATTTTTGTCCAGTTTCCTACCAATCTTTTTTAAGGAAGGTGGTTGAGAAGGTGGTTGTGTTGCAGCTTCAGAAGGTCCTGGAGGAAATGGATTATTTGAACCCATTTCACTCTGAGTTCAGGTCCAGTTATGGGACAGAGACAGCATCGATCACACTTGTTGATGATCTCTGGTGAGAGCGGGATAGGGGTAATGCATTCATCCTGGCTCTCTGTAACTTCTCAGTGGCTTTTGATACTATTGACCATGGTATCCTTTTGGGTTGACTGCAAGGGATGGGGCTGGGAGGCAGGTTTTGCACTGGTTTGGCTCCTTTTTCCAAGGCCAGTCCCAATCAGTGTTAATAGGGAGGGAAAGGTCCAATTGATGGCCACTCCTTTGTGGCATGCTACAGGGCTCAGTACTTTCTCCACTCTTGTTTAACATCTACATGAAGCCACTGGGTGAGATCATCATGGGATGAAGTACCATCAGTATGCTGATGATACTCAAATCTACATCTCCATCCCTGGTGATCCTAGTGATGCTGCTTCTGCTCTGACTTGATGCCTGGAGGCTGTGAGGGTCTGGATGGGGGACAACAGGCTTCAATTGAAGCCTGGCAATACTGAGTGGCTTTGGATGCCTGGGGCCTCAGAATCTGGGACTTTAATATCCTTAACTCTGGATGGGGTAGCACTGTCCCAGACACACCCAGTGCAGTTTGGGCGTTCTCATGACTCCTGCTTGAAGAGCAAGTGGTAGCCATGGCTAAGAGAGCCTTTGTGCAATTTTATATTGTGCTCCAGTTGAGCCCTTTCTTGGGCCCAGAGTTCCTTCACTCAGTCACTTGTGCTAAGGTCATCTCACCATTGGACTATTGCAATGCACTCTACATGGGGCTACCCTTGAAAAGCATTCAGAAGCTGCAGCTGGACATTTCTTGTCAGCTGGACAATTCAGTGAAACACCACTGTTCCATGAGCTGCACTGGCTGCCAGTTTGCTTCCGGCTGGAATTCAAGGTGTTGGTTTTAAATATATTTAAAGCCCTTCATGGCATGGGGCAGGCTATCTGATAAACCGGCTCACTCCAATGGGGACAACCTGCCCCACCAGAGCCAGCAAAAGATGCCTACTGCAGGCCCATTAGCCAAGGAATTTTGGTTGGTGGGGTCGAGGAGAACAGCCTTTTCTGCTGTGGCTCCTGCTCTGTGGAACATTGTGCCCCCTTAGGTGAGGTCTGCACCCACCACTGCAGCCTTCTGGAAGGTCTTTAAGACCTGGCTCTGCCAACTGGCTTGGAGCCCCAATGGGGGTATACCATCTTGGAGGTGACTGGTGATTTAAACCAATCACCCCTCTCCACACATGTACCCTCACTCCTTCTGTCTCTATCTGGCTGATCTTGAGTTAATTTTAAATTGTTTTTAATATGATTATATGCTGTTTTAATGTTTTTATTGTGAGCCACCAAGAGTTGTTTTTTGAGTTCAGCAGCATAAAACTTTGATAAGTAAATCCATGTAGAAATGAATCTAATTATTAAGTGGATCACGTCTACATTTAAACAAACAGACAAAATATAGTTAGATGACTATCCAAATGTTTAATCTGAAAAGAATGGTTTTGTTAACCCAGATAGAATACTTATTTGTCACTGAGGTCTGATTTTATTTTGCTGCATTTAATTTTCAAAATTTAGCAATTCATTTCTTTTAATATTATTAAAATGTACAGTATATGTTACAGATAGCTATATTTAGCATATACCATAGAATTAAAGTCGAATTATGTAATATTTCAAGTCAACCTACACAACTGACAAGATAGAGTGGAGATGTTTTCAATCTTGCTATAAAGGCTTTAATTTTCCAGTCTACATACCGTCAACTCCAATGCTTCATTGAGAAGCCCATTGCGCTTACTGTGAAGATAGGCATTGGAACTTCCTGTTTTGGCTACACGAATCCTGGCCAAACGGGCTTTCTGCAAAAGTAAGAAAGACAGGATAAGTTAAATTTAAATGTTAACGAATGATACCTAAATGTTTAAAACTTTATTCTGGAAGTGTAAAATAACAGAGGTTGGCATGGGCTTGCTCTGGTATTATTGTGTTTTTCTTTTTAATTCTGGAAAATGATTTTGGGAAGAGTAATATGTCCCTACAAATGCAAAAATGCACTCCCCAGGAAACATGCCAAGACTCTCCATCCTCCGTACACTGGGGTTAAAATATTTTATTGTCTAAGCTTTTATCCCCATGCTCAGGAACTTCATCAGAGAACTATAACACAAAATGCGGCTTCAATGTTCTTATACTGGGTGTGCATCCCACATGTAGTAAGAGTAATATGGTTGAGAGATGTGAATATGTTTTGAATGATATACAAAACATTTTGAACCTTATATAAAGACTGGATTTACTAAGATATAACAAAAAAACAACAAAATCATTTTATAATGGAGAGAATATACTAATATGGAGCGATATGTGATTTACTTTCTGTTAATGAATGGGATCTGTAGTAGTATAATGAATGGTTTGATTAATTATTCCATTTGATCAAGCTTTAATGTTGTACTCAAAAATTTATCTATTTTCTACAGATAGTTATTTCATTTGTACGGTTTTCTTTCACCTCTTTTGTTCTTTTTATGTTATTGAATTCATTTTTATTTTTATATATTAAAGCAAATATTTTAAAAAATGAACTCACTGTTGAGCTATCTTTCTTTTTATTGAAAGTAAATAATTTCAATATTTTCTCATCAATCAACAATTAAATTACTTTTACAGTATCCCCCAAATTCAACAGATTTTTGTTTTTGAAAAGGTATTACTTCTTCATTTCAGTATTAGTGATCATGATAGAATCTAGCAGCTTAAGCCAAGTATCAGAATATACTATGAAGATAAGAACGTGTGTACTATTCATGAAAGTTATTTGTTGCCACATAGGGAATGCTTTATCTCCCCACCACCACCATCACAAATGCAATTTTTAACTGTTTTTAATTGTTTTTATTATGTATTTTATTGTAAGCTGCCAAAAGTTGTTTTGAATTCAGCAGCGTAGACATTTAATCAATCAATAAATTCATTCAAGGTGTTGGTTTTGACTTATAAAGCCCTTTAAGGCATGGGTCTATTCTCCTAAGAATTTAAGGGGTCCAGCCTGCCCTACCTAAGGGGTTCAGCCTGCCCTACCCATGCCAGAAGTAAGGACAAGTTATGGATCCTATCAGCTAGGAAATTTTGTCTGGTGGGGTCCAGAAGAAGGGCCTTTTCTGTCATGGTGCCTGCCCTATGGAACAACATACTGCCAGAGGTCAAATCAGCCCCCACCCTTTTAGCCTTTTATAAAGGTCTAAAAACATGGCTTTGCAGATTGGCCTGGATCCAGGCAACCGCATGTCATCTGGGAGGTAGCTACTGGATTGATGATTCTATCTCTATTTCACCTCCCATCATCTTGTTTATTTGTTGTTTTTACTCTATTTATACTGTCTGTTGCACATTTTATTACTGTTTTATTGTAAGCTGCTCAGACTCACTTGCTGCAAGATGGGCTGGGTATACATTTAATAAATAAATAAAATTAAAATCACCTGTTGATGGAGCGGCAAAGTATGTCTGTTGTCCAGTAAATTTTTGAGTCCCATATTCTTGCTTTCCTT
Source organism: Acrochordus granulatus (assembly GCA_032468055.1). Taxonomy (NCBI): domain Eukaryota; kingdom Metazoa; phylum Chordata; class Lepidosauria; order Squamata; family Acrochordidae; genus Acrochordus; species Acrochordus granulatus. The sequence goes on from JANHZU010004815.1 coordinate 100,220, forward strand.
TACAAATGAGACCTCTGCATGTGTCTCTGGATCTCTGCTTTTGGAATAACATGAATTTGAATGTTCTTGACTTTATTTTATGATTAGGAAGACTAACTGCCTGTGATGATATCAACTCAGAGAGAATCAGATGAAAGTAACAGATCGGGTGATGGACTAGACTTATTGATATTGGGTATATTGCAAATTCTAAACAAACCAGTACCTTTCAAATCCATTTCAATGTTAATTTGGAATACTTATGACTTAACTACAAATTAATATGGGAGACTGAGAATATTTTATATATTTATACTGCAGTCCTATCAAATTAAAACTAAATTAAATTGCAGTTGGTGGAAACTACTTCCAAAAAAGTTCACTTAGGAGAGTTAGTTTGATCCAGTGGTTAAGGAACCAGGCTAGAAAGTGGGAAACCATGAGTTCTAGTCTTGACACAGGCATTAAAGCCAGTTGGATGATTGAGCCAGTCACTCTCTCTGAGCTCAACCCATCTCACTGGGTTGTTGCTGTAGGGAAAATGGGAGGAAAGAGTATTAGATATGTTTACTGCCTTGAGTTGTCTGTAAAAATAATGTAAGTGGGAATTAAATAAAATCCTTAATAAGAAAGTATTTTTTGGATATAATGTAAGGATAGAAGTCTTGGCATGCATATTTAGTGGTAGTTCCTTCACCAAACTACAAGGATAGGGTAGAGGAGAAACTACAATAGTGAACCTCGTAAGTGTGCCCCTCAAAATCCCAGGTGTCTTATCTGTATACCAGTGCAGAAATTTGAAAAGTAAACAAGGTAAACTAGGGTTCCTAAATCAGGAAAATAAATATGAAATTTGGTAGGATGATATCATGTTTGACACATGGCATTGGAAGCCTAAAATGCAAAAGAAACAGACTCAACAACAACAATAACAAAATGTATGGATATTGCACTATATATAAAAACCTCATATACTTGCACAGATATCCAGAATTAAAACATGGAAATCCTACTGAAAAAAATTGAGTAAAAATAAAAAGATAGAAAAGTGATGCCAACATGAGAGTTTATTTTAGACTACCTAGGCAGACAAAGGAGACAGATGAAGTTTTTCTGAGTCAAAAGACTAGTCTTTCAGAGATACATGCAATAGTGGGATAATGGGAGATTTCAATTATCTTGACATTTTCTGGCAATTTAAGTCTGCCAAGAGTCAGAGGTCCAACAGATTTTCTTTTGTTGGCATCTTTACTTGTCAGAAGGTAGAAGACAGAACAAGGAAATCTGTTGTTCTGGGTCTAATCCTCTCCAACCTGGAGGAATTGTTTGAAGGAATAATGTCAGCTATTACCTGAAGGAAAGTAATTATGATATATTTGAATGTATAATCTTCAGGGGAGGATAAACTGAGATCTGCATAGTGGACCCTGAAAAATTGTTTTTTGATGGATTCTGAGGAAAGGTAGGCTGAATCCTACAGGTTGAAATCCTGAAGGAGAAAAGCATCAGGAACAATGGACAATCCTATAAAATGAGACACTACAAGAAACACAGTCATGAATGATTCCTACAAAGAACAGAAACTGAAGAAATCTAAAGAGGCCAGCATAAACAAAATGCTGGAGACAAAAAGAAGTAAATATAAGGAATGGAAGGAGAGTTGCATAATATAAGGACCTAGGAACTGTGTCAGAAAGGTTAAAGCTAAGAATGATTGAGTCTTGAAAGAGATAACAATAATAACAACAAAAGTTGCTATGAGTAGCTAGAAACAAAAGGAAAAGCCAAGACAGTGCTGATCTTTTGCAAGAAGGAAATGGTAAATTGGAAAAGGGTAATGGTAAGAAAGCAGAACTTCTTAACTCCTATTTTGCCTGTGTGTGTAGCTAATTTAAATGAAGTACTGTAGTTAGTTACCTCAGTAATCTGAGATGTAAGCTAAAAAAGGAGTTTGCAGAACTTCTGTTAGTCGGGGTGAGAATTCCTGGACGACTCCAGAAGACTGGAGGAGAGCAGATGCCATTTCCATCTTCACAAAGCAGAAGGACTTGGGGAAATACAGAAGTTTCAGTTTCATGTCTATAATGGTAAGGTATTCAAACTGCATTTTTGCAAATGGACCACTTTCATTGGTTACAACTGATCCTGGTGCTTCAGAACTGCAAAAAGGCCCAAAACAGGAATTGCTCAAAATATTATTGGGAACAACCGAAACCTTCAAAACACTGTGCTAGACTTGCAACGACACAGATGCTTTTAAAGAAGTCACTACTATTGTATCCCATAAGTAAATAAAATAAATCCCATAATGCTTTGCCTGGCAAAGTGATTGATGAACATTTTGACTGGCATTTGTCTTTTAATGAAATGGGTCTCTCTCACACTTTGCTGTGCCCAGAACAGATTTCAGCCATTTATTTATTTTACTTACAAAAATTTATACACTGTCTGTTCTCAAAACTATAGACAGGTTGGAATAAACACAATAAAGTATCTATGAAATACTAATAAATCAAACCCATTAAAACTGTCCCAAAAATACAATGGATAAAAACTGCCAGAATTTGAGTGCTGGTCATATGAATCTGTGTTGCTTGCTCCTGCTGATCAATCCTCAGTTTCTGACTCTGTCATCCCATCAAGGTAGGCCAGGTCAAGAAACAGACCCAACAGGGATTGCAGGAATGCACTTTATTCCTTTGAGCAGAATAATAGAACCTTGAAAGCTTGTCAGAATTTTTCTTTACTACATCTTATCACAAACAAAATCAAGGCAGGGTTATCTTGAGTTTCTTTCTCACACTTTCCTCTTCCTCGACTGAATGATCTTTCCAGAGATTCTGCCCTTAACATTCTATTCCCTTGTTTCAAGATCAAATGTCTCTTCTCTCGGAGAATTAGAATAGCTCATAGCTGTGTGAAGTGAGTTTTTGTGATTTCAGTATTTTGGGAAACAAAGTTTCAAATTCAACCAAACCTCGTTGCACACATGCTATGCCCATATTGCCAAAGTTACAAATCATCTATCTCCACTGATTGTGAGCATATGACTCATTTTGGAGAATGAGATCAGCTTATGTTCATTCTCCCCCCAGCCCTGGAAAAGTGCAAAGTCAAATATATACTTAAAACAATCAGACAAACAAAAACCCTACATTATTTGAAACAGATAATTAATTTTTCATAGAGATGTTTATATTTCATGGGTGTTTTTGACATAATAAAGAATAGCAATTACATTTTAATATTTTCAGAAATGTATTAAAATAATTAAGCTATTAATCTAGTTTAATACTATTCATTTTGACTAGTAGATGGAGCTATTGATATTTCTAAAGCTATTTAGCTTAAGGTTTTTCAACAGAAGCTTGATACTGGGAGTTTATAAAAGCAATAGTTCATATTACATTTCCATTTCTACCCATTCAAACTGATAGTATCTGATATTCTTTGATACTAATATTATTGATAAATGACTCACTGGAAAAGACTGCGATGCTGGGAAAGATTGAAGGCAAAAGGGGAAGGGGATGGCAGAGGATGAGATAGTTAGATAGCATCATGGAGGTGATGGGTATAGATTTGGGTAGATTCTGGGAGGCAGCACAGGACAGGGAGACCTGGAGTGCTGTGGTCCATGGGGTTGCAAAGAGTCAGACACAACTGAGCAACTGAATAGCAACAACAACAACAAACTGGTATTTTAGTCACATGGTACTAGTCCAAGTTGTACCATTTTAGATGACAGGTGAGGGCATAGTATTAAATGCTCTTGATAAAATGATCTCCATACAAAAACAAACCAAAGAAAAGAGTACAGAAAACATAAACATAATTGTCTCTCCCAGTAAAACAAAACAAAACAAAACAACAGTATGGCAGCAAGAAAACTTTTAACCATCAACGGTGCTTTCAACTTTCATGTTTAAAACAAGAAACGTTTTCTAAAACTACCCTATTTTGGTCTGCCAAAAGGGTTCATTTGATCATTTCAAGAATACTGCTGCCTCTTCATCTTTGTTCACACCATATGGTGCAGATCAGTAAGTTATATACTTGCTAGCAGTGAAACTTTTCTTTGAAAACTTATCATGTCGACTCTTTTAGAATCATTGTGGTTCAAAGTAATTTTGTTCATTTGCAGTTTGCATAATTAGGATGTGGGATGCATTCTAACTAGTTCTCTAGGCCACCTACTGGAGTTCAGCTTTTTTGTACTGCTATCCACCCCCAACAACTGACATTATAACCAGCTGGTTGCTTCTGATTTCACAATGCTGCCTGGTATAACAGACCTATAAGACAGCCAAGAATATGCACTTGAGTCCTAGTATACAGTATTTATTACATTCAGATGTCCTTCATAGACTGCAGAGATGGCATGTGAAATATTTTTCATACATACATATATTCATCATACTATTCATTTCAGGTTAAATAATGAACACCATTCCTTGTTTATTGACCATGTTTTGTTCCAATGTCATTAAGTAAAATAGCTGCTAAGTGAACGTGTGACAGAGGAAGACAGAGAGAGAGATGCTGCAAAGATCACTGGTTGTCTCATTCACATAAAGTTCTCTCATACAGCTATGCCAATGATATTCCCACATCGACATGCATTGTTGTCAGGCACTCAATATATGGTCATAAATGCATAAAGGTAAAAGGTAAAGGTTACCCTGCCAGT
>JANHZU010004816.1:0-11046 GCA_032468055.1 Acrochordus granulatus
GGTTGTGATCCACACAGTCAAAGGCTTTAGCATAGTCAATGAAGCAAAAGTAGATGTTTTTCTGGAATTCCCTCGCTATATGGCATAGGGCCTGGTTATCTGAGGACCTGCCTATCTCCTGTGATTTCTACCTATTCTCTAAGAATTGGCAGATCTGGCATGCTCTGGGCCACCTCAGTTAGACAATGACACGTACCAGAGCCCGGAAAGCATGGTGCCTCTTCCACGATACTCAGGAAGGCCTGGAAAATTTGGCTGTTTTCCCACGCCTTGGGGTAGGGTAGATCCCTCTTCCCCATCCCCTGCCCCCATTAGATGAATGTCATTATATGTAGAATATTAGCTGGATCGGTGCTATCTTGTTTATTTAAACTGCATTCTGCATGTGTGTTTTAAAATCTCTTTCTTTGTTTGATATTTGAGTTCCCAGAATTGTTTTGGATTTGATTTAAACCCAAACAAATAAATCCTGAAAGAAAGGCATGTCTGGAAAGGGTGTGAAATCCTGTCAAATGAGATCCTGAAGGTGCTGCTTTTCCTGCTAGAAGAACCTCAACAAAGACCAGTGTGGGGACCCAGAGAGAATTCTAAAAAGCTGAAAAGAAAAAAGGACACATAGAGGAAGTGGAACCAAAGAAGATGCAAGGCAGTGACCAGAAATGTGTGAATTTTGTCAAAAAAGCTACAGCTCAGAATGTACTAAGGCTTGTCAGAAGTGTTCAGAATAACAATAAAAAGCCTTTTTGGAAGCATCACAGATGGTTGTCTATTGCAAGCAGGAAGAGGAGAATTGGTAATACCCAAAGGGCAGTGTGCCTTGTCTTGTCTTGTAAAAATTGCCTGCTCAGCATTTTTACTAAAGACCCCTCTGGATGAAAGGTTGAGGAGAAGACTGCCAAATTTAAGGTGAGACAGAACTAACAGGAATGGTTAACCCTGTACAGAAGGAAGAGAAGATTCAAAAAGATCCAGGCACGCTTCAGCGAAAAAATCCATAGCAAGCAGAATGACATTTAAGAGAGAGAAATGTGAAGTCCTGCATCGGGAGGGGGGAAAAGTGAGAGGACAAGCATTGGCTGGAGGACACCTGGCTTCGCAGCAGGACCCAGGAAAGGGTTTCACTGTTCTCGTACATCAAAAAATTGAACACAAACTAGCAATGTGAGGCAGCTGCTAAAAAGGCAACTGCTATTTTGGGATGCGTTAATAGGAACAAAGAGTCCAGATAAGAAGAAAGAACTGTTCCACCCTGCTCTGCCTGGTCAGGCCCTGTTTGGAGCAGCATGTCCAGTTCTGGCCACCAGAGTCCAAAAAGGACATAGACAAGCTGGAGTGAGTTGCGGGAAAGATGCTGAGGAACTGACAACGAAGCTCTGCGAAGAGGACAAGGATCGAGGGGAGATACGGCAGAGAAAGAATGGTCAGTTCAGGACGGGCCGGGGCTTGTCCTCGCCAGCCCAGAAGGAGGGAGTGGAATCAGCAGGTTGAGACCAGGGAAGTAGGTTCAAGTTCGACAGCAGGAGGAATTTCCTGACACTAAGAGCCGTCAGCCGGTGGCTCGTTCTTGTCTTAAAACAAGATGCCTTGGCATGTCCATCACAGTCCACACTGCTACAGTCTGGACTATTTGAAGCTGCTGAGTGGTCTTCAAAGGGAACACCAAGCAGAGCATGTTGCAGTAGTCAAGTGCAAGATGAAGGGCTCCCAGTCAAGCAAGGTATGCAATTGATGCACAAAATTAAGCTGTCTTCCAGTAGGAACTATGACTCAAAGAAGAATCCCAGACTGCACATGACTTTCAAATGGAAGAATTCAACTTCATCCAAGATGGAGGCAAGTCCCTGAAGAGGGTGGGCGGGCTGGTGGGCTAATATCCACAGCCATTCAGTCTTAGGAGGATTAAGTTGAAGTTGGTTGCTCTCCACATACTGGGAGAGGATCTTAACAGCATCACTTGCCCAGTTCAAAGCATACAGAAGATACCAAACCATGAACCAGCAGGTGACCACACTCAGCAATTTCATGTAGATGTTAAATAGCAATGTTGAATCCTGTGGCACCCCACAAAGGAGGGGCCACGGAAGCTTTTTCTGACCTATCAGCAATGACTGCAACTTCCACAAAGGAAGAAACGGAACCACTGCAAAATGGTACCACTGACACCTGCAGCCGGGCCAGCTTCCAAGAAGAAGAATCCTCCTTCCATCGGACTTTCATTCAGTCCATCTGCCCTTCTGAGATTCCGTCTCAAGGATAACATGGCCACTTTCTCCCCAGGTTCTAGTCAGCTTCGCTCCTTCGATGAATTCTTCACTGTGGGTGAGGAGTCACCTCAATACAGCAGACCTAGGGGCAGACGGAACAACCAGCAAAAGAGGATCAGATCCCGCTGGGACTCAAGCTCTTAGCAAGTTGGGGAGGTTTCCAGCAGATATCAAGATAGGGAGTGGCCTGACCCCAAAATAGGCCTGGTTAAAGCAGAACACCATGTGCAGAACACCTCAGATTCTGCAAGCAGATGGTACTTCTGTACTTTGGTAGAAAGTTTGCTAAAATAGAGAAATGGCTGGGGAAATTTTGAAGAGTGTACAGTGCAGGGCTAGTTTAAAAAAGTAGTTATTAAGTAGAAATAAAAGTTGGTCCAAAAGAAGCAAAAAGGTTAGGCATAAGGCCGTGCTTCTGTCCACCTTGTTATATGGAAGTTGCAGGGGTGTCAACAGGGATATCAAAAAAATCAAGATGGCAACCACAACTGTACAATCAAAGCTCCACGTCATTTTTTAGGTGCATTGCATGGGTAAATCAGAGAGAGACTTTTTTTTATTGTGGCAGCATATAAAAAAGGGAAATAAAGAAAGAAATGTGATACACATTAAAAAGGGTGAGGCTTTGATCATATAGTCACAACCGCCATCTTGCCTTTTGTGACATCCTCCCTCACCACAGATGCTGCTGTAGAAATAAGCGTAGGATAAGTCAAAGAGACTTGAAAATAGGTTTGTGTGGTAGAAAGGGGGTAATTCAGAAGTGTATGTGGTAAAAACTCAAAAGTCCAGTATAAATGAGTGCTAAATTAAAGGTAGTCCTCAACTTACAATGTTGTAACTTGCATTCACTTAGCAACCATTCACAGTTACAATGGCACTAAAAATGACTTATGACTAGCCCTTGCATTTGTACAACTTTTGAAGCATCCCTACAGTCAGGAGCTTGGCAGCTAGCATATATTTACATTGCAGCGTCCCAGGGTCACGTGATCACCGTTTGCGACCTTCCCAGCCAGCTTCCAACAAGCGAAGTCAATGGGGAAAGCTGGATTTGCTTAATGAGTGTGTGATTCACTTAATAGCTGTGGGGGAGAAAGGTTGTAAAATTGGGCATGACTCATTTACAACTGCCTTGCTTAGCAATGAAAATTCTAGTCCCAACTGTGGTCATAAGTTGAAGACTTATTAATTAATGTGGTTTGAATACCAAAGAGAATAACTAGGGCGAAAGAAACGCACTGAGATGACTTTGTCGTAGAGACAGCATGAATGAGCATCTCACTGCAGGACAAATGCAGGAAGTCAGGAGGGAGAGAGCTCGCCTCACGCATGCCCCATTTTAGTTGAATACTGATCTGTTTGTTAATATGGATTTGAAATGAAGAATGATGGATAACAATATTCACACGATACTGAGATAAATACTGAAAATTTATCATTATACGAAGAACTTGGATTGATAGAGGGTAGCAAACATTATTGCTATGACCAAAGGAGACTACCACCCCAGCATTTTTTGAGCACGCCCTGCTTAAAATCATGACATGAGTCTCTCTCTGCTGATGAATTGGCTATGTATGGACATAATGGGAAGACTGCCCAAGTTTCTCCATATGGAAAAGGAGAAACTTTTAATGCTCCTTATGGTCAAGGTTTTTAAAAACTGTTATTATTTTAGAGGGAGCCAGCGAGGCATTGTGCTTAACATGCTGGATTAGAATCAAGGGGAACTAAGTTTTCACACACTTGAAATTCAGTGCACATGAGTTGAAAGCCAGAGTTTCTCAGCACAGAAATGCCAGTTATGTCAACAACATAGAATCACCCAGCTTCAGTCTTGAAAATGTGCAAGGCAAAAAGTTTGTTGAATCATGGATAGGGTGAAAAAAACAAACATCAGAACAAATTGGCGCAAAGGGGATTCATCAGTGTCATATGCCATGAAAGTCCTTACATAGCCATGCTGCATTCTGTGACTGAATGTCTTCATAGGCTGTTTCATCAGGGCTACCAAATCCCTATTGCGGAAGCACTGTTGGGCTCTCTTCCTCTGAATGACTTTGAGCCAATCCCCTCACTTGATCCACCATGAGGAAAAAAATGAGAAGGAGTGCAACACATGCCACCTTGAGTTTATGGAAAAATTGATTGATTGACTGCTTGTTTGCTTGATTGATTGATGCACCTTTGAGTTGCTTTATACAGATAGACTTCCTCCATGATGATCTCTCCCCAGTCTGGTCTTCCAGCTCTTCCAACTGTACATTAATTCTGTTGGAACTGAGACTATCTCCCTTGCTGCTGAACATCCTCCTCTTCTCTTTCCGTTCACCTTTCCTAGCATTAGAGCTTTCTCCAGACAGGTCTTTGCATCGTGCGTCCAAAGTAGGATAATCTGAGTCTGGTCATGTGTACCTTGAGTGAGAATTCTGGGTTGTAATGGCATGTCAGAGTGGCCTTAGGAGACAGGGCATCAAGACACAGTCAAGGGGACTGTCAGATAAAAGGCAGCTTAGCCTGCAGCAAAAACGTGGGTGAGGCAAGAGGCTCAGAAGAGTCCCTCTCTCGCTTCTTGGCTGTAAAGGGGATGGAGGGAGAGAAATATTTTCAGATTTGCAAGATTCTGTGGGGGGTTTTTGAGTCAGGAGCACCTACAAAAAGACACTTCTGTGTTTGCAAGGATTAGCCAGTGACATCACCGCTGCCTGGGGGGTGCCCAGTAGGGGGTTCCTTTCATTTCCCCGTAAATTGTCCCACTGAAGCAGGACATATCTATCTACTTGGGGCTACCTGCTTTCAAACTGCTAGTTTGGCAGCAGCTGGAGCGAGTGCCGTGAGACCACCCTGCCATGCAGTGGCCACCGGGTCTCGAACGTGGATCTGCTTATGTCAGTCCCAGCATTCCAACCACGTGAGCCACCGTGCTCCTGCTAAGATTCTGTTAATGTAACTTACAATAAAGCAGAATTAGCTCATCTATCTGGTTTACTTAATAGACCATATTTCCTGTCCGGTCTACTTCGTAAGGCTGACAGAGACAGTTGATTTGTTTGATGATCCATTGGTCTGTTTTCTTGACTGCCTCAGGAGTCTTGTCCTACACCAAAGTTCAAAAGCATCAATACTCTTTCTTCTTTGAAGTCCAACTATTGCTTTCATAGAGTGTCACAGGGTATACCACAGTTTGCACAATTCTTATGTAGGTATAGCAGTACATTACAGTATTTAAACATTTAGTTCCCTCTTATAGATTCAAAAGAAATTTTACCCACTCTTACAAATTCCTTTCTCCCAATCCCACTCATTTTATACAATTGTTTTCTATATTTGGAGCTCCTGGTACTCTCTGCGCTTGGTTGTTTTCTTGCAGCCATTTCATTACCAAACAAGGTAAATTGTCAATGAAGGAGTGAGGTTTGCTCCCTTTATATATAGGCCTGCCCTGTCAGTGTTGGGGAGAATGTTCTTGGTGATTTCTTGATTAGGCTGTTATTTACTGTTAATTTATCTAAGTTAATAGTTCCTTGATTGGGGTATTGTTTACTTGATTGTTGATCTTGGTGTTAGTCTATCTGGGTGTTGATTGCTGGTGAGGAAGTGTTTTGATCTTTTTGTTTCCTTTTGATTGTCTCTTTTTAATAGTATGTAGATGTTGTTTACCTCTATGTGCCTGTTGATGGATGATTTGTCTGAGTGCCAGGCTTCCAAGAATTCTCCAGCATTTTTGGACTTGACTTGGTCTAGGATGCTCACAGTTTCCCAGTTTAAATTAAGCTTAAAAGTGCCCATGTGTCACAATTCAGCAACACTAATATCTTGTTCTAGCCCCTGAGAGCTATGGACAAACTATTCGAGTGTTTCATCTTCTAGGATATTTAGGCATCTCTCCTCTTTGTGATGATCAGAATGTTTGTATATTAATTCTCAGAATATCTGAAGTCACTTATTACCACATTTACCCCTCTTGAAAGTCTCCCTGATTTCATTCCACATTGATCTGTCATTTTGCTTAAGGAGATAATAGCATGTTTTCAGAATTAATTCTCTTGGAACCTAGAATTGTTCCCCAGATATTTCAATATTCTGTCCCTTTGTCTAGCTCAGCATTTTGTCTTTCTTGGCATATAGAGAATAAATGTGGTTCCTTCTGCATTTTAGCTCAAGTCCTTCTGACCAAACTGTTTGATGTACCATCAAGTTGATGCTAACTCATAATAACTACATAGATAGATTTTCTCCAGGACTTCTGATTAGACATGACCATAGTTCATGATAATTTGAAGAAAAGTAATGTTCTATAGGGAAAGCAGTGAGGCCTCCAGATGTTGCTGCACTATAATTGTTAGCATCTTTTGCAATTTATTATACTTGCCTAAAGCTGCTGGGAATTATAATTCATCTACTGCTGGAGGACAAACCAATGTTCAGCACTGCAACCATCTTTCAAATCCACCAGGTTTGAATATCTGTATTCTCTTTTCACATCATTACTCCTGGCGCTTCTAGTAGGCACAGCTCAAGCTATACAAAGAAGCTTAAATTTCCACAAAAAGAATAGAAAAATTAAAAGGGAGAAAAGCTGCACTGTGTAAATATCCATTCCAGATGAGATAATCCAAGTGAATGAAATTAGCAATGCTACAGAGAGCAACTAGCAAAGAACAAAGGAAAGCAATTCTATTGTTGGTGTCTATTATCAACCAAGAAGAAGATGTGGACCATGCCTTCCAAAAGCAATCTGCAGATCTTTCAGAGGCACGAAGTCCTGCTGAGGAGGATGTTAATTGCTTGCCCTGTGCTGGGACTGAATTTTGTCAAAGGTAATCCAGGAAATTTCCAAGAAATTCTTGACTTGTCTTCCTTGCATTTTTCTTCTTCGGAGAACAGACTCGGTGTGGTAAATATACAGCATACCTTGGACAAAAAAAAAGACTGGTTTCAAAGAAGACTTAAAGCAATAATAAAGATGATTCCATGTTACAAACACCTATCTGGAAAATAATCTCAAGATGGGTGGGAATTGCTAGAGTTATCCCATTGTATGCTGTTTGGTCAGACCTCACCTCATGTATTGCAGCCAGCACTGGACGAGGCACTTTAAGGAGAAGGATTCAGAGAACCTGGAATGGGTTTAATCTTAAAATTAAATTTGTTTGTTCATTTATCACAAATACACATACTCTGTTCATCGCAATATGAATCTTAACTCCTAATACGGGATGTTTTTAGCAGATCAACACAAACAGTATGCGTCAAAAAAAAGTCAATGCAACAGTGAACCACTTAGATCCATGTGCCACTCAACCAGCACGGCTTTGCCTTGCTTGCAGAAAGCTAACCCAGAGGTCTAGCTGCACCTCTGACCAGGCCCAGGAAAAGGGAGCCCCAAAAGAGGCAGCTCGCTTTCAGCTCATATCCCTCATATGAATTCTTGTAAGGGTTGGACCTGCAGCGTCCCTTCCCTGCAGGGGAACAGGCAGATTCACCTAAGAAGAGGCTGTCTATAAGGACCTGAAGCCAAGCCAGCTACGGCTTTATGGCTAAACTCAGAACTCTGAATTGGGCGTAGAAGCAGCCACTGTAATATCCAGAGGACAGCTGGAAGAGTTGTATAGCTGGCAACCTGGCTGCTGCATCTTGTACTGATTGCAGCTTTTCAGTTGTCTCCAAAGACAGTTCCACGAAGAGCTCATCATAGAAATCTCACCTTGTGGTTATAGATAAGAGTCCTGTTGCTAAGACATTCTGACCCAGCTGGCACATTAGCTCCTGCTGTGGATGAAGGACCCCAGCCATGGCTTCTTTTTGCTGTTCCAGCAGGAGCTACAAGTTGCGCACAGCTCCTTCAGGGAAGAGAGGGGCCTTCTCCAAAGCCAACCCTAGGACCAGATCAGAGCCAGCATGTTTTTGGAATAACAGTTACTGCTTTCCTGCTAAAATTCATTCTGAGCTTATTTCTACCCATCCAGATCTTTATGTCTTCTGACACTGGATCAGGACTTCTGTTGCATTTTGAGCTGGGCCTGTGATATACAATTCAACGTCATCCCCAAATCACCACAAAACAATATCTGAAAATGCTATAGATGGTCTAGCAGTATACCAAGGTTAAGTCATCAAGCCAGTGAACATTTGAATAGAACCAGGGAGGGAGGATGCCACTCTCTGGGTCCCAATATGTCAACCACTGGAATGGTTAATGCCATTTCTATTTCCATCATTATGTGCCTGGATCCACATAGTCTAGACTGGAAAGGAATGCAAATGGCACTGAGGAAGAGCAGGGGCAAGAGCCCAAATGCTATAAACAGAATTTTGAAGGACCTGATAACGCTTAACTTTGAGATGGGGGACGGGATGGACTAGCACTTTTCAAATAATGCTTTCCTGTATGTATTTATTTAATCCACATTTATATTCCTTGGAGCTTAACATCACTTGATGTACCAGCAGAAAGTCAAGGCCTGTATTTTGACATGATTAATTAAGGGACAAGATTATTCTTATTCCAAAGTCTTCAGTTACAGGAGATCAGAGTTCAACTAAATGTTGGAAAGAAGCTTCCTAAGAAGTAATAGCAGTTGGACAGTTGAAACACATAACCCAAAGGGTGATACTTTGTTGGAAATGTTCAAGGGGAGAGAGGGATACCATGCCTTGAGCAGGGAGTTAGACCGATTCCTCATTGTCCTCTTCCACCTTTAAGATACGAGTCTTCCCTCTTCTACTTAATAAAATTATTGCTGGTGGGTTCACACAGCAGGCTTGAAATATCCAGGTAAGATATAGGTTTAGTGAATATATTTGCTCAACTTGCTATGCTTGGTTTACGTTACCCGTGGTTAGATTTAATGTAACCTGCTTTGTAAGTTTATGCATTTTACAGATTTCCAGAAAACAGGGAACCAGATTAAGTAGGTTGGGTAACTACACCCTACATGTTTTTGAGTTCACCCTGTCCCACTTCTTCCTGATGGACCAACTCCTGTTATATCTTTTCCCACGCTGATTGATTTGCCAGTTTCCTCCAGTTTAGAGCCAAACATCCTCCCCTTCGCCTTTCACTGTCTCCATCTCTGGCCTTGGGATGCCCTCACTGTTGGTCTGTCTCTCCACACTAGGCTGGCTCCTGCTACAGCTCAGAAGTGCCTCCCGCTCTCTGTTCCTCTATAAAAAAACAAAAGCAAGAGAAAATTGTAAGGGGGAAGCAGCAGAGAGTGACAGGGGACCGCCGCAGTGTTAATGGCATCTTATATTACACTCTGTAAAAAATGAGTGACTAACCAGTGGCAGTTCCGGAGAAGAAGGACAACAGCTCCAGAGAAAGGATTAGTCAGGAAGTACTCCTGAAGGCAAGGCCGACTGGCTAAACCCACCCACTAGTTCCTCTCACCCCCACAGTTTGAGATATGGTACGAGAGCTGGGGATGCTCAAGTTGAAGTCCACCCTCAGCCGTGGAAGTTCTCTGGGAAAATTGGCGTCAGCCCCACTCTCTCAGGGTTGTGGTTGTGGGCATAAAATGTAAGCTTTACATCAGCTTCCTTTGGAACAAAAAATAAATAAATGGCAGTGACAGAAAGGAAGCAATCATCAAAATTAGTCATCGCTGATCTCCAGATCCTCCATAAGTTTGCCAGTTATCCTTTCAGAGCCATCTATGTTGGTGACCATCACATGTTTGTCAGGAGCAAACTCCACAGTTTAAATTTCAGGTCCGCTGTTTGATCCTCAAAGCCTAGACAGTCCAGCTGTTTACACAAGCAGTCTCCCCCAAAGCTGAATGAAAGCATGCCCTACATTTGCCAGCAAATGTTTTGTTTCATTATGCACCAATGCTAATTGAGAAGTTGGCTCTTAAGTAATTATAGGAGCAAACATTTGCATAATTTGAGCATCTCTAATGAGGCAGCACACTGCATCTTTTTCTTCTTTCTTCCGCCACATGCTGAGACTTGGGTTAAATGCATCTTGCACATCTGTCTGCTGCCCAGCTAGGGCTGACCTCTGCAGAACAGCTCACTTTGCAATTGCCGCCCTCTCACCATTTCAGAAAGCCTCTCTTTGCTGGGAAGAAAGGAGATGCCAATTTCCACTTTTGTTGGGAGCATCTCACAACAGTAACTCCTGCCCTTGTCGCTTATCAGTTAGACCACTGCTGCTCTTCTTATATGGGACCGGCTTTGAAGACGAACAGCTGGTGCACAAGTGTTACCAAAAGCACATCACTCTTCTACTTTGGGTCCTCCATATACAGTATACATTTCTGGGTGCAATTCAAAGTGCTGGTTTTGAGCTATAAAGCTGAACTGTATATGGATTAGCACGTAGAAGTCTATAGGCTATCTCCTTTTATTTAAATTACATCTGTTGATTTAATTGCTGACATTAGTTTATACTGTTTTGTCATTATTTTGTTTTTTATTGTAACTATTTATTCTTTTATTACTGTACCTTCAATTTATTTTGGTTGTCGTAATATTTTCCAGGAAGGCCGACTATTATGGATGTTTCTGTTGTTTGTTTTATAAACCGCCAAGAGTCTACCTTGTTCTGAACTTGTATTAAACTAGAATAAATAAACAGGTTGCAAAACACCAATATGTTTCAGTCCCAAGCCCTTCCTGTTGTTCTTTCATACCTTACACCCAAGACAAAGAGGTCTGCTCCCTGGCCATTGGGGGGAGGGGGCACGCACAATGGAACGGCACAGCTTCCATCGGACCATCGCAGGCATCATCTTGGCTTTTCTGACAACATCTGTGGACATCCCTCATGGCC
>JANHZU010004816.1:11146-23599 GCA_032468055.1 Acrochordus granulatus
ATTTTCCTATAAAAATCACTGAGAACGGATGATCGGGGCCCAGCTGATTTGAGAGCTGAGGTCCTCTTTGTCGCAGTCCTGCAATACAAAACAATTAAAATTCACACCTCGTGTTTGATGTCAATTTGGCTTCGACACCAAGCTGACACCCATTTTGGGGACAACAAGGGAAATGGCAAACTTCCAGAGTCAAGCAAGGAAGGACAACCAAAGATCTCTCTGTCAGGGATGTCGTCAGAACAGAAGGAACAAACAAGGGGATTCCTAAGAAGTTCCAGGCAATCAAAACAGCGTATCCAGCCGGACGACAACTTTCCTGCCACACTGCTGAGTGCCAGGATCCGGATGGCTCCCAAAACGAAGGATTGTATACTCGTCTCCTGGAAGTCTGAAGGCCCAGGAACCCAGTTCCTGGTAGGGAGCTTGAACCCCATGGAATAAGGCCTGGCTACCAAGGTCCCATTCCCAAGGTGGGCGGAATTGGTCCTGTGGCACCTGCTGCTGGCTGGTTAATACAGCCATGTGTAGTCCTTGATTTGCAGTCATTCATTTAGCAACCATTCACCATTAACAAGGGCACTGAAAAAAATGGCTCACCGACAGTCCTTTCACTTACAACCATCACAGCATCCCCACAGTCACATGGTCAAAATTTGGGCGCTTGGTAATCTGCATGTATTTGCAACAGTTATGTGAGCACCATCTGCAACCTTCCCAGTTGGTTTCCAGCAAGCAGAGTTGGAATGATTCACTTAACAGCTACAAAGATTCATTTAACAACTGTGGCAAAAAGGTCATAAACTCAGGTACGACTCACTTAACAGCCACCTTGTTTAGCAATGGAGATTTTCTCTCAGTTGTGGTTGTAAGTCAAGGACCATCTGTAATCCATTTTACAATCACTTTTTTTTTAAAAAAAGTTGCGACCTGATCTTCCTTGCTTTTTTTTGCATTGCACACTGGAGAGCCTCTCTGGATGGGGACTATTTGGACTTTCCCATTGCTCAGTTGGAACAACTCAGATCCAGCCTTGGAAGGTCAGCAGCATGGAAGGCCATGGGTCAAATCCAGCCAGATGGCCAGCTTCAAAACACTCCCGAGGGACTGAAGGAATGGGAAACTGGGCTGTGAAAAACTGGGCCACTATCACCACGGTGCTTTGCCTGTCAGGGCAGACGATGGGCCAAGCGGTTCAAGGCTCTAATCCTCCTAGGCCATTTCATCCTCTGCCTCAAAAGGTCGTTTTTGTGGCCTGCAGACAACCCCGAGATGGATCAAGTCTGTCCATAGGGGATAAAGAGGGAACACTGAGGAGATGAACCGAAAAGTATCCAGACAATGTTTTTTAAAAGAAACACAGCAGTGTGCGCCCACTTATGATCCCGCTTGTGGGCAAGAGTTTTCCCACGGCTATCTCAGGCCACATTCTGTGTTCGCTGGTGGACAGAAGGGAAATGCACAGGACGCATGAACCAGACACACGCAGGCGCACACAGAGATTTTCCTGTTGGGCTGGAGAGAGGGCTTTGTTCCACTAAGGAGAGATCCCCCCTCCCACCGCCTCTTAGCAGGGGCATCTGCAGGAGCGGGCCACAGTGAAGGTACCCTCAACACTGTTCCAGGTTAGGACATGAAACTTGGGGGCACCTCCAGGCAGATGGTGTATGACATTTAAAGCCCCTCTGCCAAAATCATCCCAGCATGAACTTTCCCCTTACTGGTGACATGGGAAACAGTGGCAAGAAAAGAAATGGCTTCAAGGTTGGGGAAGTTCAGGACGTGAAACAAGAAGCCCAAAAGCCTTTTAAGACCCAGATGGA
The DNA here is from genome assembly GCA_032468055.1 of Acrochordus granulatus. Taxonomy (NCBI): domain Eukaryota; kingdom Metazoa; phylum Chordata; class Lepidosauria; order Squamata; family Acrochordidae; genus Acrochordus; species Acrochordus granulatus. The sequence goes on from JANHZU010004816.1 coordinate 12,967, forward strand.
GGCCGGTGCACACGTCCTGCACTGACCTCTTTCCTACATCCTTGAATGTGCTCCCATTTTTCCTGTGGACAAAACTTTTAAGTCAGTTGAGTACCAAATGCTATGAGGGTCAAGTAACGCTTGCTCGGGCTTGAATCCAAGGGGAATCTGACTGACTCTTCCGATGAGGATTGCCTTACTGATTACGTTTTGACCAGATCGGAACGCTTTTGGACAGCCGTACACCTCTGTCCCCAGGTTTCCACACCACGTCTCTGCACTCGTATCCATCTTCGTCCAGGAGGGGTTCTACAGCTGCACTTCCCTCGCCTTCTGCCCCAGATCCTCTTCACAGAAATGGCTCTCGACAGTCCAGACTGTGAGATCTGCCACAAGAAAGGCATAAACAAGTGGCTGAAAAAATTGGCCAAGGAAAATTAGGTTTTATCTTTCTTTCTCCCCAGAAGAAGCAAAAAGAAGCACTATTTGTGCAACTTCTTGAAGTCTGCCGCCTTGGCTGCCTCCATTCAGCTCCACCCTCCAAGGCCTGGAGGAGTCCTGAGTCAGCCTAGAGTTACCCTGCTTACAAGAGGATGAGGCTCTTCCTTCATCTGCACTATCCGCTGCCCAAGATCTTGGTATCTCAGGTTTCCCCCAGTGATAACAGCTGATTATCAGTAGAGCTAATCTGATCCCAGGTCTCAGAATCTCTGGAGATCAAGCGCCAGGTTAGATGTCACACAGAATTGACTCAGACATGATTTATTGAACCCCAGTTTGGTGAGCCAGACATACATAATGGGATGAGTCCAGATCGCATCCTAAGCCGTAAGTTGAAAACAAGGCATCAGAGGGAACAGGAAACTGGCATTGTTCTAACTACCGCCATCGCCATGACTTCCAAGGATACCTCTGGATCCCAATGGAAGGCCAGGGATTGGTGGTGTGTGTGTGCACCTACTTATAAAATGGTCAAAATTTGGTAGAAGACTGTGCTTCCTTGTAAGCATATCCTCCACGCAGCCCTTGCCCACAAGAGGGAAAAGGACTGTTTCATGTTTCCCTCTGTACTCAGTGTTTGTGTTTGGACGACACCTCTCTCGATGATTAATTCTGGGTACAGCTTCCGTTTCTGAGTTTATGGCTCAGTGAGTCCCAGCCCAACGCACTGAGCCATAAACTAATCGCCCAGAGGGCGAAAGGAATTTGGCTGGTGCGTGGTTCAGAGTGTGGTGTGAGCGCAGGCATTCCCGCGGCAAAACTGTGCTGCAGCAGAACCACCGTCCGTCGTGTCAAACAAGCGATCAGTCTCCTTCGCTAAAACGGCCCCCGCTGATCTCTCGGTGAAAATGCTCATGCACGGAGTGATGCCTCCTCCTTGGCAATTGAAAGATGCTCTCCCCCCTCTGGGCTCGGCTCCCCTAAGGGAGGGCCTCTTTGGCTGGCCCAGCGGCATTTGGGCTGGCTGCAAAATGGCTGTGACTGACCTCCCTGTTCAAGTGGAGAGTCGGAGCAGTACCCGTAAACACGGGAGTGAACGCAGTGATCTGAAAGGGTTGCACGACAGCTCCGTCTCCAGCCGATGTCCAGGTTCTCTGCTGCCAGAGAAAATTGGGTTGGAGAACGTCACAGGCAAGGCAGGGGGAATTCCTCCCACGACATACTGGGTAAGCCTCCCGATGTCACGTTTCCACCCGTTCTTCTGCAGATGAACAAAGGAATCAAGAATCATAGGGGGGGTCTAGCCCCTTCAGACTCATTACTTGTCAGGCAAAGAGAGCAGGGAAGCTGCAGCTGCCCTCCCCTTTCCCAAAAATGTCCAGGGTTGGATAATGAAAAGAGCTAGACAGACATTTTCCATCTCCAGGCGAAATTCTCCAGCAATTCCCTCGGAAGCACTGCTATGGGGAAAGGGGTTGCAGGAAGAACCTTTCCCCCACCCAACCCTTCAATATCTTCCCTTGAGAAATGTGAAAAGCCAGATTACAGGACATGCAACAGAACATCCTGTGTGTGTGGATGCACCTCTTACTCTTGATGTTAAACAGCCCAAGAATGCCATAGTTGGCTCTTAATTCTTTTTTGCCCACCAGTGAGTTCCACACACCAGTCACTCACATCCACTAAATTTTGGCTTTTTCATGCTTTTTTTCCCCACAGTGGGCAAAAACGTTTTGGACATGAAATTTTAACCCTAAAAAAGTAGAAAATTTTAGCTGTGGGAATTTCTGAAGTAAATTATTTCCCTATACTGAATTGGATGAAACTGCTAAGAAAAACGTGGAAGAAAAGAGTTTGGCCAGGCACTAATTCAAAGTAGGGGAAGCCATCAAAAGTCATAGGCTCCTTGTAAGCTTCTGTTCCCTGCCTAGGTTATGGGCCATGGCAACTCAAGCAGCACATATTGAACATTGTCCTATTTTCTCTTTTGGAATCAGTAATCCAAGATTAAGCATTACACAACTGGGTTTGCATGGTGTGCTAAGCTGTAATATGATTTATTTGGCTCTGCTTTATTGCTCGTTACGTGAACTCAATAATTGTAACTTACAACCATGACATACGACTTTGTGTGTTGAAAAAGTCAGCCAATTGTGGTTTATCTCATAAACTCCAGTTTGCTCAGTCGAGGTGCAAACCCAGCATACATCTCTGCTAGCTTCCCTTCCAGAGCAGTTAGTGTGGCCGGTGCCATTTGCCTCTGATCTCCATGTTGTCCTCCCTCCCTTTCAGCTGCCTGGTGACCTGACTGTTACCTGTCAAAGGGGGAAAAAGATTTCCAAGGGTAAATTATGGGGGGAGGGACCTTTGAAGCAGAGTCTTTATCTCCAAAGGCAGATTCTACCCTTTCCCCACACACTTCTCCGTCTCATGCAACTGCAGATGTTCTAGTCCTAACCAGGTAAATTCATCAGAGTTTATAGCATCTCAATAGCTCCTGAGAATGCCAGCCACTTGTGCTCCTAGACTTCATCCAGAAGATTTGCAGTCAACCCCCAGGCAACCTCACAAGCACAGCCTGATCCCTCTAGGAATGCACACCTGATCCTAGCACAGCTGGGGGCAGGTGCAAAGCAGCTGCTTCCTTTTTGTGCACCTTCAATGCTCTCTTCTCGTGGACTGCAACAACCATTGCAGGGTGACCCTTTTTCCCAGGCACTCTTTGTAAAAGAGGCCCTGGTCGTCTAATCTCTTCTTTCTCTTGTTTGACAACAAAAATGGAAATGGGGAGGTTTTCCTATTGCTCTCCTCACTTCTCTGCTAGGGGTGTCCTTGTTCTCTTGCATCATAGGAGACTGTGTTACACTAAATCATGGGGGTTATGTCAGCCAGGAAGGCCTGGGTTCAGCTCACCAAGCCAAAGCCTTCCCTCCTTTGGAAGAGAGCCCCAATTCTCCGCAGGGAAGGGTAAAACCCACTGCAAGAGCAGGAAACTGGCTTTTCCAGGGCAGTCCTTGTCATTCCTTCAAGCATCTTTGTAAACAAAGACGGCCCTGGAGAGTCAACGAAGCATCAGCCGGCATCCGTAGAACATCCTGAACAAAAAGGATGAGCACAGCCCAGTCAGGTGCCTTTGCCAACCCCACTGCCTGCTCCCCCCTCTATTGTGCCTACTAGCAATGATTAAGCCACCACTCCCAGCCTCTGCCTTATCACCATGAACCTTGTCATTTCGTGCCTCCCCCACAGGGCTCAAGTGGGAACACCTAACCCATCGCGTGATAATCCAAGGTCTAGGGCCAGCAACTCTCTCCGTTCAGCAAGATTGCAGCCATAAATCAATTTCAGATCTATTTCTTCCTAAGATTGAGGAAGGTGGATGATTCCTTTGAAATGCAATTTCATTCTCTTTTGTAGCAGAAAACAGCGTTACCAGCTGCCACGTCCAAGGGGCCCATAAGACATCCAGGATGCATTCAGGATACCCTGCTCTCAGGATACTCCAGCCAGAAGATCCTGCGCACAGTTTGGGGAAACCAGCTTAGCTGACCACACAGCCATTTTGTTGTTCCAGTCACTTAAAAGAGAGGGGCCTTTTTATCCTCCCCTTTGGAGTTTTTTTAAATCTGTGGGATGTCAATCTCACAGGAATGTTTCTTGTAGCAAGCGGGGCAGCAGATAAATGTACAAATAAATAAATTTCAGCTCAGTCCCCAGGAGGTAGTTCACACAACACACTGTGTGGATAAGCAGTTTGGGGGCTTAGTTTAGCCTAGAAGGCAAAATCTGTCCTATTCCACATGGAGAATGGAGTAAATGAGTGAGAGCACTTGCTTCCTGCGAACTAGTGTGTTGGGTTCAGGGGCATCAATGTGCATCTCCCAGCCTTGAGACCAGGAATCAAAAATCAGTTCCTGCATTGTCCTCCTTGCTTTCTAATGGAATCATGGGGGATCTGCTGGGTAGCTACTTCTGGAGCCTCCCAGATCCAGAACTTGGAGGCAGCTCATCTGGACCTGTTCGGGGGCTCATGTGGCTATAATGACAATGGGCCTCTCTATTCTGCTCCAGCACCAGCACAAAATTAGGATAGAGCACTCATTAAACCAGGACAGTTGGAGGAAAGCAACCAAGGATTCCCCCCTGCCGAGCCTCACCTGCCCACCACTTGCTAGATCCCTAATGCTCAGAAAAAGATCCCAAGAAGCAAGGGGCACTCTCCCCATTCCATCCCAGGTGCCCCCTACTTGCCTGTGACTGGCTGATCTGACAAGCTGGTAACTGGATACACCCACCATCCAAAGGACTCCACAGGCACACCTAAGAGGAGCAACAGATAGCTGTTTCCCATTGTCAGGTGATGCTTGGTGGGATGGGAAGGAAAGCTAGAACCCTACACCAAAACCATAAAGAGAGTGCTGGTTCCCAGCCCCAAGGCAAAAGAGCTCTCTGCAGTGAGATCCTGCCCCAGAAGAAGCCTCAAGGACTAGAGGAAGCTCTTCTTTATGTGCAGGACCACCTTCTTGATGCCAGTTCTTAAAAGATGGGCTATCTCTGCAGGACACACTCACTCATGGTCCTTTCACTGAACTGAGCCCATTTTCTAGGTTCAGCAGGCCACAAAAGAAAACCCTAACTTGGGGTGGCCGGCAAGCTGGTCGTCTTTCAGCCTGAGTCAGAGCTGCCCTTCCTGAAGCTAACAGAGCCAAGGGTACTGCTGGAAGTCTCTAGGCCCAGAAGTCAGTCCAACGAGTTGCAGTTTGAAAGAGACGGGCTGCCAAAGAATCTGGCACATCTGTGATTGCCTTTCTTTTCTTTTTTGGGTTAGGGAGTCTTTTCTTCCTTATTCATTCAGGCACCAGTGAAAATTTATTTTTAACTGCAATGTTCCTTTTGCAATTTCAGCTCTTTGCCTCTCCAGGCTGATGGATAAACATAGTTTGGGCAACATGAAAAGAAGGTTTAAGGGCACCGGCAGGTGCTTTAGTCTGTGGGGGGATCAAATTGAAGACACATAATTGTTGTTCTGTGGAACCCTTTGTGCATCCCACTTCTTTCTTGTTTCTGTGCAATGATTTGAAAGGACAACTCTAATTTGGATCTCCTTCTAAGAAAGCAAAAATCATTTGAGACACACAGAGAGAAATGGGGCAACTCTTCCAACTCTCCTTTCTAATAAGGAGGACAGGCTGTAGGAAGATGCTGGCAAGATGGGTTGCCATGGCAATTCTTCGAAGATGCAGACCCAAAAAACCTCCAGTGAAGCTCCTCCCTCTGGGATCTCCCTCAGCTGGGTGAGTAAACAGCGAGAGGAAGGGAAGGACAAGACTCAAGAAACGTGGGAACTGGTGGGGCGTCCAGTGCTACAGCCCCGGTTTGGAGCTCAGGCCCCAGCTGAGGATATCGGAGAAGTGACAGCTTCATACCTTCATGTCTAGGGAGGACCAGGCCATCCACTTCTGCCAGTGGCCTCCAACCTCAATTCAAAGAGCAGCTTTAAAATTTTAAATCACTCAGGAGGAGATCTGCTGAAGGACCATCTTCCCCCGTGCAACGGACGTATTAATTAAATACATGCCATTAAGCAGCTTCTTGGGCCATCATTTCACCCTTACCTCATCTGTCGAGGTTGTCTGATCTCAAAAAAGCTGCACTTCTTTCAGTTTCCCAAAGCAAGGATGTGGAACTATTAGCAAGCCTTTGAGACAGTCTCGGGGGCCTCCAAAAGTGCATCATTCCCCATGTGGAGGCAGTTGCAGCACTGGGTGTGATGGGGAGGAGGCGATGGCAAGAGTGTGCTAACATTTTTAGCCCAATGTGTTGTGCAGACAGCCAATGATTCACTGATTCTAGCAGAGAATGTAACTGGGGTTGCATATTGCCTTGAATCCCTTGAGGTTGGGGGGTGTCAATAAACCTGACAAATAAATCACTTGCACTAAGCCCCAGCTTGCTTTATCATGATTTAGTGGACAAACCACAGTGGGCTAGTTTTGGCTTCTGTGCAAAGGCAGCAATCTTGTTTCACAAACCACCGTAATTTAGTTCACAGGACCCAATGCTACCACCAAGCACACCTCATTCTCATTGCATCTCAGCAAAATGAGTGAACTTACCAGTGAACTCCACATGCTTCCTAAGGACTCTTTTTTCCCTGCCTTTGCTCTCTCTTGAACACTTTTCAGTCATGGCACACCTTTCAAAAGCAATTCAAATACTGTACTTTGTGCAGATAAATAGGCCCTTCTTCTGTTATTCTTCATGCTTTTTAGCAGAATTCTTGATGAACATTTCCAGAACATATAAAAGGGAGCATTTATTACAAAATTATAAGCTGAGTTGGAAACCCTTTTTCCCCACCCACCATTCTTAAATGCTGCATGAATGGCATTCTAGCACTCCCACCCTAGTCAAAATAAGAAACAGCCTCCCCGGCTGCTCTAGATCCTTCTTTCCATCAGCACCCCTTCCTCCTTCATCACTTCATCACAAACATCATTTCTGTTTCCTTCCTTCACAGCAGCCATCCATCTCCAAGAGACAACAGAAGCCCCCTGACTCCCCCCCTCCCCGCATGCAGGCAGGTTTTCCTCTGTGGCTACGCATCAGTTGCCTCAACGCAATCAACTTGACATTTTAGCATTGCTTATTAATTTATTTATTACCCAGCAGAGATAAAAGTTTATTGCCTCGCACTTCAGCTCAACACCACTTCCATTCGGATATGATATGCCTTATAAGAGCAGGACTTAGATAAGGATCACCTTTTCCTTATTGCATTAATCAGAGGGTTCTTCCCAGTTTGTTGCCCAGAGTGTTTGGAAAGGAGAAGGGTGCTTTTTGACTGACTGAAAGAGCCTAGAGAGCAAACAATCAGCTACAGCTCGGTGAGATCTTCCAACTGCGGGCCAGCACTAGGGGACATTGGCAAGTGCAGCGCTCTGAAGGACTCCCGTTTGTGATCTGCTGCTTGGAAGTGCTGAAATGCTTCAGCGCATCTGCACAGCCTCCCCATGACAAAGGGCTCCCATCGCAGCCATTGGCTTCCAATATTGGGATAGTTTGCAGATCCTGAAATGGGGTGGGGTGACAAACCCCCAGATGGCAGCAAAGCAATCTGAAAAGCAGCCTTTCATCCAGATATCAGCAGCTCAAATGGCTGGGAGCTGCTCAGAGGGGTTCCTCTGGCACAACAGACTGAACCACAAATGTGCTTAACCAACCAGGTTGAAGGGGGGAAAGGGGGAACCATGCCTGGACAATGGCCGGCCGGGCAGTACTCTGAACCCAAATCCAAGAAACAATGTAGTGGCTCAACCTGGAAGTCTGTGGCTACTTCAGCAGACAATGGCTAAGCAACCATCCACCGCAGACAGGAGTTACTTTCAGGCTCAGCCCATCACCCCAACCTTCATTGCTTTCCTCCCTTGCTGGTGTGTAAGGGCACAACGCCTCCCCAGGGTCTGCCTCCAGTTTTCCCTTCGGGTTTCTTCAAGGCAGCCACTTGGCTTAGTGCTGGGCAAAAGGGCAGGAAAAGGCGACAGCCAGCAGCCCCGGTCCCCCGCTGCAAGGTGCGGCGTCCTCGTCCTTTGCACGGAGCCGGGCCATAAGCAAAGAAAGCCCGCAAGGGCTGCCGCGATCTCTGCGAGGCTGCTTCCAGCGCCGCCAGCCAAAGGGGCTCCTCCGGGCAGGGCAGGGCAGGGCAGGGCAAGACGTGGTCGCCAGTCGAGCCCCCTTCGGGGTGGCAACTCGGCTCCGGGAGGTCCACCTTGGGGCGGGGGTGAGAGACCCGGAAAGCCGGAGGCGGCGAGAGAACCGCACCACCCGCCCCGGGGGGGTCGGGAATTGGGGCGCCCGGGCAAGGTGTGGGAAGAGAGGGGGCCACGCCCGGGCCAAACCTGGGAAGCGGCGGGCGGCCTCTCAAGGAGCAGGGGCGGTGCTGCTGGGGGCGGCGGGGCTTCACGGCCCCAGGAGGGGCGGCCCGAGACAGCCAGCTCGGCTCGCTTGCGGGAAGCTTGACGGGCTGCTCGCCAGGGAGCAGAGCCCGCGGGAGCAGAGGCCGTCACAGTGGTGCCTCGACGGCGCGGACTGCCGCAGCAATTCCTCCGGCTCGGCTCGAGGGCCCTTTCCAGGCCGCCCCGAGCCGAATCCGCCAGAGAAGCGCCGGGCCCTTCGCACCCAAAGGCGTGATTCTGCGCAGAGGGCCGGTGAGCTGGGAGGTGGCGGGTCGCCTGCGGAGCGCTGCTGCCAGGGGGCCCCAGGCGGGGCTGTGGAGGTGCCAGGCGAGCAATGCCTGAAGCAGGCCTGGTCAGGGTCTCTGGCGGGGCGATGCTCGATACGTGGCTCCCGAGGGCCGTTTCTCCCAATGCTCCCTGGAGCGGCTTCCCCGTTCAGCCTGCGGGAGTCCGCCGGTCGTCTTTTTCTTCCCTCCTTCTTCAGCACTTAAAAACAAACCAAGAGGCCATCCTAACTGGTTGGCGGAGCCCTAGTTCTGCCAGTCTCTTTCCCGGAGAGGATGGAAAAGACTTCGGGCCAGGACCACTGCAGCTGCCCGGGGCACCAGGGGGAAGGGGGGGCCGGTGATCCCAGAGACCCTGGGCAGGAGCCCCTCGGGGTGCCCTCACTTGAGGAAGAAGCGCGTCTTGGCGTCTCCAATCAAGAACCTGCAGGAGTAAGAGAGAGAGAGCTATGAGCCCAAGTTGCAGGAGACAGCCAGGGTGCCCTTAGACATTTCCATTTCTGCTTTGTCCATCACACTTTGTTCCCTCTTCAAACTCCCAACATGCATCTATCGAAGGTTCGATAAGGTTAAAAGGGGATCCCTGGTATTCCCTGAGCTGGGTTTTCTTGCAGATATTTCTGATTAGCAAGCCAATTAGCAAACAACCAGCCCAGAGAGCACCAACAACCCCTCTGTTCAGCCCGAACTACAAATATTCTCTTCTATTGGAACCAAAAAGTGAGGCTCCAAAGTACGACATGTTGCCAAGGTATGCGGTGTATTTCAATAATTTCCTATTCAAAAAAAGAATACAAGTTCTTGGCCATCTGGTGAAAAATGGACTACAGTACTGCACTGGAGAAGGAAATAGCAACGCACTCCAGTATCCTTGCGATGAAAACCCCATGGACAGTAACAAAAGGCTAAAAGATAGGACACTGGAAGATAAGCCCCTCAGGTCAGAAGATGCCCAATATTCTGGGAAGAGCAGAGGGTAATTACAAGTAGCTCCAGAAAGAGCAGCTCCTGCCAACCTAGCAGTTCAAAAATGTGAAATGCAAGTAGATAAATAGGTACCACTGCAGTGAGAAGATAACAGTGTCTGTGTGCCTTTGGCATGTAGTCATGCTGGCCAGATGATCACGTAAGCATCCTTGGAAAAATGTTGACTCTTTGGCTATGAAATGGAGATAAGCACTGCACCCCAGAGTCAGTCATGAATGGCAGGGTAAAGTTTACCTTTTTCACCAGAAACAGTGAAGTGGCTGGGCCATAGCCAAAAGAACACTGAAAGGGAAGTCCAGTGCTGCAAAGAACAATACTGCATAGGAACCTGGAATGTAAGATCTATAAGTCAAGGAAAGGTAGATGTGGTCAAACATGAGATGGCAAGGTTGAGCATCAACATCTTGGGAATCAGTGAACTAAAATGGACAGGAATGGGTGAATTTAATTCAGATGACCACGACATCTACTACTCTGGACAAGAATCCCTTAGAAGGAATGAAGTAGCCAATAAAAGAATCAGGAAAGTGACTGAGATACAATCTGCAAAATGACAAAAAGATCTTGGTCTGAATCCAAGACAAACCATTCAGCATTACAGTAATCCAAGTCTATGCCCCAACCACTGATGCCAAAGAGGCTGAAGTTGACCGGCCTTCTACGAAGGCCTGCGACACCTTATAGAGCTCACACCAAAAAAAAAAGTCCTTTTCATCATAGGGGATTGGAATGCTCAAGTAGGAAGCCAAAAGTTAACAGGAATAGCAGGCAAGTTTGGCCTTGGAGTACAAAATGAAGTAGGACAGAGATTAATGGAATTTTGTCGAGAGAACAAGCTGATTGTAACAAATATGCTTTTCCAACAACCCAAGAGGCGACTCTACACACGGACATCACCAGATGGTCAATCCCGAAATCAGATTGATTATATTCTTTGCAGCCAAAGATGGAGAAGCTCCATACAGTCAGTCAAAACAAGACCTGGAG
>JANHZU010004816.1:23699-44777 GCA_032468055.1 Acrochordus granulatus
TCCCGTGCGGGAAGGCTGCACATAACGGAAGGACCCCCTCAAAGCAGGGATGCTCACTTCACGGGCTTAAAAAGGACTGAGGTTACCTTTCCACAGCAGTAGTTATTTTTGAGAGTGGGGAAGAGAGGAAAACACTGAGGACTAGTGACATGGTGATATAATCCAGTTGCGCCTAGAGAGTTCTAAGGGTTTTTTTGGGGGGGGTTTTAAAAAGCCTCTTGACCTTAAAAGAAGCCCATTTTCATTTTTTTTAATGAGAGGAACCAGTGTTTCTCACTGGTTTGCTGCTAAAACAGGATATGGGATTTGGAGAAATCGCATGTCACTTGAGCCCACCCCACCCTTACCTGACAAGCAAGAGAACTGAGGTTCCAATTTATCATCCCACATGGGAATCCATAGTCAGGGTGCTCTTTGCAGAAGAGATGGCTTAGTATTTTTGTTTGTGAATAACCCGTGAGCCCAGACATGGTGGCTGATTCCACAGTCTTGGTGAAAACAGATCATAGTTTTGCACAATTCGTGGCCTGACCATAACGAAGCACATAGAGAATACGACCCAGAATCGGACTCTTTGGGGCTTAAATGGCAGATGGCCAGATAGAAATTTATTTTCAGAAACTGAGTTTGCCAGTTTCAGACAGCCTAATAATAACAACCAAACTATTTCCCAGCTTTGCTAGGAAAGAAGTCTTGCTAATAGGGGTCTAAGCCATGATGGGATTTACTTGCTTGGGGCTTAGCCAAGCTCCCGAAATTGGGGACAAAGTGCTCGGATTACACATAAGATTATTTTCTTATACTTACTTTATCATGCTTTATTATACCTTTTATACTTTAAATAAGATTATATTCCCCCTGCTATGGTAAGGAGATGAAAGGAGATGAGACGAGATGCACCAGCCTATCTCGGAAGCAACATCTGACCTTCCCAAATCGAAAAAGACAAGTAATTAAATATTGATCTCCTAACTGCCAATAGCACGACTTTTATATGTCCTCCCTTCCTGATGGCATCTTGGCAATCTGGGCAGCTGTTTCTATCATCCTGCTCTAGTTCTGTTTGCAAAAATTGTCACCCAGAAAACACACACACACACACTCACGCCCTATTTGTTTCTTTCAACCAGGTGAGCGTCCCCTGTTTTTATGGAACTGAAATGGTGATTAAACGCTCAGGTGGGAGGAACCAGGCCAAAAACAATAGAAAACGATGCTCTGGCATTTTTGCTCATCAATTCAGATTAAAATTTTAATTTCATGGTACACTACCCTCATAAGTAGTTGTGTTTATTAAGGTCACCAGTTTGCAAATGCCGCTGTAGGACTGATGGACAAAGAGCTCTTTTGAAGACAAGAACCGCACCTTCAAACTTTTCACCCCATGCAATTCTACCCCAGGACTTGCTGTTTTCTGATTCCCCTCAAATATCTGAGAGGACCTTTTCCTGCTGAACAGAATCTCTCCCTTGATAAACGCAACGCCTTCCACCCCAGCCTGCGGTTCTCAGTCTGAGCTTTCCTTGTATCAACGAGAGGAACGAGCAAGACGTAGGCTAACCTAACATTCCAATCTGGGGTGGACGGAATGATTAAAACGGATGGTGATTTTCTAATAGTTCTGTCACCCTTGCAAGGAAAGAAGGGGAGGGGTGGAGAAAAGAGAGATTATTTATTTAAAAGCCTTTGCAACTTCATTTCATTGGCCATGGTTGATAGCAAGTGATTTGATTGGTTCGTTTCAATCCGTATTTTCTTATTTGGTTCAACATAAAATTTCAGAATCGCATATAAAACTCTTCCCCAAATATGCCACGGCTTTTGCAGACAGAGATGAATGGGGCTAAACCCCACTCTCTAGACAAGGCACAAAGCTTCACAAAGATGTTTCAGAAGCATTGTTTGCTCTCGATGGGAAGTATAAACAACCCCATGAAACACCGAAGAAAGACCAGAATCCTTGCCTTAAAAGCAAGACATTTTAGGCTGGATCCTCGGCATGTGGATGAGTGCAAGTCTGACTTAGCTCCTATGAACACTGAAGTAATCCCAATGAAATCAGCAGAACTTACTTCAGAGTTAGATAGCATTTGACTGGTTGAAAATGCGTATTGATTACTCTGATGATGAGCGTTCTTCAATTCCTGATGGAGAGTTACAATGCAAAAATCAAGATTTAAATGGGCCTCTCGTCTAGAATATACTGTCTGGGATTATAAAGCTCTGTAGTTCGATCAGATGCCAAAGAGAACCGCAATTAGGATGCGTGCACTTTATGAAAAATGGCAAGTGATGAATAGATATTTCTGCTTGGGATGGGGGCATTTATAAAAGCTGTTAAAAATTACGGCAGTTGAGAACAGGCACCTTTGCCTCTTTTTCGCCCTAAGCATAGATGGGAGCAGAGGACAGCAGCAATCGCCCAGGTGTATAAGTTTTCTAATTTATGGAGCACATGAGATTGAGCTAACTTGATGCTGGGAAAAGTTATTAATAGCTCTCTTCCCTGAGCAGGAGTTGTGTTGATAAGAGGACAGCTACAGATCATGTTTAGTAGGTGAACAAATAAGCCAAACAAAATACCTAAGTAAGACTGAACTCAGAGAAGGAGCAAATTGCAATTGCAGTCTGACCCAGGGAAGCTAAGTTCTGCTTTTTAAGTAGGGCATCTCCTCAAGTCACCCTATGGTTTTTCCTTCATACACCTCCAGGACATTTTAAGCATGGGTTTAAAATATGTGCATTTAGCGATCACAATTGGGACCGGGTCATTAAGCAAAGCGGTTGCTGAATGAAACCAAATGACTGCGCTTACGATCTTTTATGATTTTTACTGGCTCATAAAACTGGTCTGTCTGGCTTAATATCATCTGTATTGGCTCACGCAGATCCCTTGAAGTTCCAGAGCAAGAAATGGCCATCCCAGTTGAAGATACAAGGAATTAAACTTTGGACTTTTTGCATGCGCTCCGCTACATGATTATGCAAAGCAGAATGGATAACTAAACCGGCTGACCTGAAGGTCTCGTGAGAGTCGTTCCGATTCAGCGACTACGTTCAGTGCACCTCAAACTGAAACCGCAGATTGGTACCTAATTCTGGGCGCAACATTTCAAAAAGGACATCGAGGAGCTGCAGCAGGAGGAGAGAAGACTGGAACTCACGGATACGAATGGCAAAGGGATGTTACGGGAGGAGGAACGGTGCACTTAGGTCCCAATAGGAGTTGGCAAGCTGTGCGTAATCTTAGATATGAGGGTTCGGCTCTGTCACACGCATGCAAGCATTTTCGTCCATGAAACAGTGGAGGGGGCGTCTGTCTGTACAGTTTCCCTCCGATGCTACACTTACATACCATGCCACCTCCTCAAACAGCAGAGCAGGCTGCATAGACACCCTGCATTAAATAGGGATAAACTGCTTCCAAGGTCCGTCTAACTCTACGGGATTTTAATGGGTATTGGTCCCCAAGCTGCTCCATCTGTTCTCAGATGACACGTAACCCACTGGTGGTCAGTCCACAAGAGGTGGACACAGGAGGAACCATCAGTCTAACATATTCTTTCGGCAAACCTGTCTGTCCAGAACGTGTCTTCATCCTGGAAGAATAAGAACCGCCCCGCCCAAAATCAGGAATCTACGCCATTTATCCCGAGGCTTGCCGAAGACGAGCGACTTACATTTGAGGCAGCCTCACACAGCTGATTAGACTCATTAGAAAAGACTGTGATGCTGGGAAGGATGGAAGGGAAGAGGAGGAGGGGACGGCAGAGGATGAGATGGATGGATAGCATAGTCAGCGTGATGGGCATGGGCTTGGGAGGACTCCGGGAGGCAGTGCAGGACAGGGAGGTCTGGTGTGCTGCAGTCCATGGGGTCACAGAGAGTCGGACATGACTGAGTGACTGAACAATAACAATTCTGGAAAGAGGAGAGGTCCAGGCCTGTCTCCGGATGATGTATTTTGAGAGTGTTGAAAAGAGCTGCCCCATCTCCAGCTCCAGACTTTTCACAACTGAATATTCCCAATTCTACAGCCTCATTTCTAGAGCCACGGTCATCCTTGCAACCCTTCTCAGCAGTCATTCCACACTGAGACTTTCCTAAGGGGTTGAGGGTGTCCACAGCATAATGTTAAAAAAGCCAAGATGGTGTCTCCATCGGTGCAATCAAAGCTCCACCTGTTTTTATGGGCATTCCCATCCTGAGTTTTGTTTTTTCCTTATGCCCCCCTAAATGGTGTTTGTTAGAACTGGTCATGATATTTGGGAGGGGTATATTAGAAGCTTTCCCACCCTTGTTTCCTCCCTCTCCTCATCTACGTCATTGATCAATGCACAGCCCGGGAATGAACTTCATGGTGCCCCTCTAGATATCTACTTCTGATAAAAGCTCTTTGGGATGCCCGGACAACTGATGGCACATCTTGCCAGCCAGCCCAGATTCAAGCTTGCCAGTAGAATCTCATGGGGGACTAAACGCTTTGCTGAAATCAAGATCCACTTTTAACATCCTCATTATCTATTAAGGAGGTTGCTTCTGTTTTTCAAAAGCCCTTCCTTCACGAGACTGAGCCAAATGAAGTTAAGGAATTTTCCCTTTCCCTTTTTACTTATTAACTTTTAATGCCAACCTGGTCCCATTCTTTAGCTTTCCTGCCACCCGCTGGACAATCCTGTGCAACCCGCCTGACCTCTTCCTCAGGAACCTGCCCACTTTACCATCTCCTGTTTGCCTCCTTTTGATTTCTAGATCTTCACATTGGCTTTTCTTCCACTGGAGCTGCTTACAGTTGGGCCTCCTCCCTTTAGCTTCTCCTGCATTGTTCTGAATTTATTAAACTGCACTTTTCTGAAGTCCATGTAATGACTTGACTACACTCCATTTCCCTAAAAATCAAGAAGTTCAGTTTTGCTAGCTAAACCCTCTCTGGTGATTAGCACCAACCCAAGGAGAGCTGACCCTCTCAACAGTCCTTCCTTCAGCCAGAAGACCAGCAACAAGGCTTGGCAGATGGTTTCCAGGGAGATGGCAGAATGCAGAAGCCCCCCTCTGTTCCACTACAAAAGATCTGCAGCTTGCTTCCAGAAATCAGTCTACATCTTCTTGATCCCCTGGCAGTGTTGGGCGCCTAGAACAGTTCTGGTTTGACTTGTTTCTCTATATCTGAACTCAGTTGCTTGCCAGGTTCTTCCAGTAGGAGAGGACATTTCTAATGTCTTGCACAACTCCTCCTCCCTCAGTTTTGAGCAAATTATATATTTTCTTTGCTCTGTTCCAGTCCTAGAACTGTCCAGTCTTTCTTATGCCTATATTTGTCTTGTTCCAAAAGATCTGAGCTCATCCTGTTCATCTTCCACCCTCTGACTATGAATGAAGGGCATGACTTTATGTGCTGATGTTCTTTCTAATTTTTCACCGTGGTTGAAGACGTTCTGTTTAAGCAAGACCCCCCATTCCATTTCAAGCTCCTTCCAGCTGGGCATGCAAAGACAAGGTCCCCATGACTAGTCTGGGCACAGAATCACATCTGGTTTTGGAATGGCATGCAAAAGGCCAGATTCAAAAAAGCTGGCAAATCAGGCAAAAGCACATGTTAGTTGTAAACATTATTATAATTAGATTAATTAAAAGCTAATATGATTATTTCCCATGTGTTTCATTATTTCTGCCTTCTGTCACATGAAAACTTTGGGAGAGGCTGCAGAGACCACATGGAAGGAGCTGAGAGGCAAAAAGCAACCGTGGGGCTTCAAGGTGTCCATTCCTGACATAGCCCAAGACGTCAGTGACCTGGCTCTCGGGTCTTGCTTGGACCGGCTTGGACCTGCCAGACTAAGTGTGGGACTCCCTGCATGCCGAACCCCTCCTCATTCTCCCCAAGCAAGAGATCCTTTAGCAGCCTTAAAAGACAGGCTGCCTTTTGGACAGGGAACTTCCACTGACTGTCATTGATGAATCACTGCTGACAGACCCAGTTAAGCCTCAGTCCTGTTCCTGAATCAAGCCAAAGATCCAATTAGCCCAGCCAGGCAGCCCCATGAAGCGGGGCCTGCCCCTTGGAATGAGGTTCCCCCCCAAGATCTGTATGGCTTCCCCCCCAATGACATTCCAGAAGGCCTTGAAAATCTGCCACATACCTTACCAATGCACCAACCAGAAGTCCAGCGCCCATGGGGCCCACCCAATACACCCAGTGATAGTCCCAGTAGTTTGCAACCACTGCAGGGCCAAAAGCTCTGGCTGGATTCATACAGGCTCCAGAAACAGCTCCCCTGGACAAGAAAAAAGATTTACCGTGAGAAGTCAGAATGAAATTGCCACTCCAATAATGTTTTCAAGTCTTGGGATTCTCAATCTTGGGCAAAGAAGCTACCCCAAGGCACCTTCTAGTCCACCACCACCCCAGAGTGTAGAGTTAACGCATAATACTTACAATGCCCCCACCCCAAGATATTGACCTAAACAAGCAAAATTCATGTTGGACCAACAGCCCAATACATTCAGGTCTCATCGGTATATGCGGAAGTGACACTGAAATAAGTAGGAGATGAGCCTCCAGGGACAGAAAGCAGGTCTTCTGAAGGGGAAGCATTGCTGCATATGATATTTCAATTTGTCTTTAGCAGGCAAGCACTGCAGGGAGAGACATATTTTCTAGATGGCTAGAAATATGTGGGTGGGCAATCATCATCTGGAGATGAAAGAAGGGAGCACAGAGATTCAACGGAGGATTTTGCTGTGAGGAACCAGAAATTCTGGGGGGACATCTTGAGAATAGGTGAAGATGTTGCTTGGCGATGGGCCGTGTCTATCCACTGGGTCAACCTCAGAAGGAGAGCCAAAGGAAGTTCCAGAAGCCCTCCTTAGAATCTACCCTCCTCTCTGCTTGCTGATATCTGCAGACAACAGCTGGGAAAATTAGCCACTAAACTGCAGCTTAAGGACATACTGACCATCCATAGGTCTCCTCCTCATTTTTATCAAGTGACGAAGTGTGGGAGTTCTTCTCCCTGACTGCTGGGGTTGAAACTTCATCCAGACAGGACCTCAGAGGTGATGGAGAGATGCTGGGTGTTGGGTATGAAGGGTTCAAGTGGCCCAGCGGGCAGCCTGGATCCTAGGAGCATAGAATGCCAGGCACAGGGTTCTACCCATGCAGGCCAGAAGGGCGGTTTCTGCCCATGCTAAACCTCTCCAGAGCCGGGCCGCCTCTGCCCATCGCCGGGCAGGGGAGCTGTCAGGAGGTCAGGAGGTCAGGAGGCTCTTGGCCACGCAGGGGAGCCGGCCAGCTACAGTGGATAAGGAAGACAGCGTGGGCTGCAAATGGCTCATTCCTTGGTTTCGGAGGATGCCAGGCAGCCCCATGAGGGCATCTTTTGTCTCCTTGCCCTTTTCACAAGCTTGATCCTTCCAGACATCAGAAGGGGATCTTGGGATCTCTCAAGAGCAGATGCACTCCAGAGACATGTCTCTGGTAGGTGTTGGGAAGGGTTCAGCATCAGCCATTGTGGCCACCAGTCTCCCTCTCCCAAACTCCCTGGTTGTGCTGAGCATGTGCAAAGTTGTTCCTTACATCTGCTGGTATTTTTGCACCAGCATTCTGAGATGTGAAAATGCTAGAAGTTCACCTATCTTGAAAGGCTCTGCCTCCACCTGTGTTTTCAGCTCTTCTTTCCAGGGTGGAAGGAACACCATTTTGCTTTTGTAGAGAAGTGAGCACACACTGTAACTTGCACAGATGCAAAAATAGGGACTGTTTGGGGGAAGGTGGGAGATGGAGGTGACCCACACTAATAGGTAGCAATGTGATATTGCTCTGTATTTTACATGGCAAACATTTTTGTTTAGTGGAAGGGAGACTGCTATGTGTTAATTAATGGGAACAATTTTTGTGGGTGAAATGCTTGCATTTTTCCAATCCAAGCCAAAACTTCATGAATGAAAACCATATATATAAAAGTTTAGCTCAAGGCAGTAATCCACAGTTGTGTTACACCAGGCAAAAATAAACATCTGGATAGACCTGCCTTCCATGGAGCCCTGCTGGATCTGTCCAATGCTGGCTTTCTGCTCGACCTTCTCAGAACCATTTCAATAGTAGAAGATGTTGACAGAGGGAGGTAGGCTTGCTGCTATAGCCATTCATGCAGAAAGAACACGGGAACCACAAGGAAAGGCCAGTGGGCCACTGAATGTGTGGCTACATGCACAGCCACCTTCCTCCTGGGACTGGGAAGAACCTGCCAGCCTTCTGATCAACTCACCCAGCCAGGATGTCCACGGTTACCGTGAAGCCAATGCAGAAGGGTGCCAGCGGACTCTTGGTTTTCTCGTTAATGGCCCCCATGCAGACAGCCATCACCAGGAACATGGTCATCACAATCTCCCCCATCACAGCAGGCAGGAGCTGATGGTCCGAGGAGATGGCACTGAAGGCTGCTCCTGTGGCATTTTCGTATCTCTCCCCCACTGTCACCACCTGAAACAGACATCAAAGAGGGATTATCTCAGATTGATAAACCCAGATCAACCAAGCACACTGGCTGTGCTCACATCATCTATGTTGCCCAAAGAAATAAAGAAACATGGAAGTTTAAGGCTACTCTGGTTCATACACAGAGGCCTGTAAGTACTTGAGACAGAGATGCTGTTCATCCTATGAAGGCGTGGAGCAGAGAGGAAGGCCTGATCCAGAAATGCTACAGCTGGGAGAACCGGAAGCTGGAGCTGGACAGAAAGACTGACACCCCGCCTCTCAGCCCTCCCGTTGCCTTTGGTTCGGCAAGTTAGGAGGGTCAGCAGGAGGGGCATGTTCGAATACAAGAATCCACCTGGAGGTGCGCTTTTTTGCCCACCACATTAGCTCGCTCTGGCTCTTTTCATGGGGTTTTGCACGGGAGATCTGCCTTGGGTCAGACACCCCACTCTAGACCCTGCCACAGTGAGACTGGCTGAGGTTGCCATAACTAAAGGTGAAGCAGGCATGTAAGCAGAGAGGACAAAAATCTTGTCTAAAAGATCCCGTGGGGAGGTAGATAAGAAGGAAATGTTTGTAAGGAAACAAAGGAAAATGTCACCGGAGCCAGATCAAGAAAGTTGGGTCTCAGCACATGGAGCTCCCCACCTCCAATCCCATCAACAGCTACCGGACTTGTACATTAACAACGCAAGAGTAGCTGCCGGTGAAGTCCTGTGAATCAGCAAAGCAAGGACTTTGGGGGATCTGAGGGACCCTGAAGCTCACCCACTCCTTGAGTCGTCTTTGGATCCAGACTTGTAGTTTCCAGTCTTTGGATTTTGGCAGCATATAAATTTAATAAATAAATAAATCCATCTGGCTAGTGTCTAACAGCATAACTGAGAAGGACGTAAGTAAGTGTGGATGTGTGTGTGTGTATAAGAGCAATAAGAGTGCCTTGAAACTAGTAAAGTTGTGCTGTCCCTTTAAATTCACTGGGTCTCTGCATGTTCCAAAGAACCAGTTGTGCCTTAGTACTCAAGAAAGTGATTTCTGTGCATCCCTAATTATTTCCTGCCTGTTGGCCGGGGCTGTGTATCTTCTCTGCTTTAGGCACACCTCCTGGAAAGCCCAGGCAGAAACCATGGGGTGCTTATAAGATCCATATGACCCAACACGCTATGAGTGAGCGACCTTAAGCCAAACCCGGGAGCCCATGCAGCACCATGCAGTGGTGTATGTGAGATTGGCCTTGGAGACAGGGCAACAGCAACCAAGGGAACAGTCAGCTGAGCCTGAAGCAGGACAGTGGGCATGGAAATACCTCAGAAGGGACCCTCCCTAGTTTCTTGGGCTGTAAAAGGGAATGAAGGAAAGATGTCCATTCAGACTTGCAAGATTCTGCTACTGTAACCTTACAATAAAGTAGAATTAAGTCATCTAGTTGTATTTTCCATCTAGTCTACCATGGTATGGCTGACACATCTGCCCATCTCCATCCCAAGTGCTCTCCTCCTCCCACCCCCTCTACCCAGTCCTCCACCATACCTTAGCCAGGGCAGCTCCAATCATTCCCCCACACAGCTGGGAGACCCAGTAGGGAATGACCATCACCATGTTCAGCCCACCAATGAGCCAGGCCGCCAGGGAAACGGCAGGATTGTAGTGGCCTCCACTGCAAACAGAAAGTGGGAATATTTGGTCAAAGGAATGCTTGGGAAAGAGGATGTCAGATCACCCCATTGCCTGCTGGCAGGAAGTAAAACTCAATGAATTTGGAGCAGAAAATTTCAACCGCCTTATCTGTTTGGGCCTCTTCTGGCTTCATTCAGTGAAAAAGAATCAGTGAAACTTTCAAGTCCACATTTCTGATTTGTGTAAGACTCAAATATAGATTGTGCTATGTTTTGTTTCAGCCATCGATGGCCTTTTCCCATCCAGCACCTATATTTGCACCTTTCCAGGGCATAAACAGGACCCCAGTGCAGGAGCGTGACATGCTTAAGTTGTCCTTCGCTGTACCAATAATATTTCCCCCCATATCCCAACATTTGCCACGGCAGCCTTGCCATGTCCACTGGCTTGGTCACCCATTTAATTCCTTGGAGGGAAGGTAGGAGACCAGCAATGGCTGGACACGGGGGCAGCAGCAGGAGGATCAACAAGGATGGCAAATTTAATATGGACTCATTTTCTGCCAAATGATGGGTGGAGGAGAAGCCATGGGGAAAGGGTTGAAGAAGGAATTCTCTCTGGATGGTGCTGTTTGCTCTGCCCAATTTATCGAGGGTGGAGAGGCCAAGAGGACATGGCATAGGCACAGCTTCTTCCTTCTTAACAAGCGTTTCTTATTGCCTTACAAGACAATTCACTGAAGAGTAGCATCAAAGTATTACATAAAACCAGATCATGTTAGCCTTAAAAAAACTAAAAATAAGGGTGGGCTGTTCACAATAGAAGTTGTACTAACTCAATATATATTACTTATTTATCTGGAGGTACATTGGAGATTTCTGTGAAGCAAGTATGTAATTGCAAAGCAAAAAGTGAAGAAAATCTAATAATGTAGGATGTATGAGAAATTGTCTACATCAATACAATTGTTACATCCCCTGGCATGTAAAAATAAAGCTGGGAACCTCCAACTTGCCTGTCTCATGCCAGGCAAAGCAACAGCCAATATCATTCTGAAATGTTCACCTGGCACCAGCACTGAAACAAAACCTCTTAAAAAAAACAGCCAAGCACTGAAAACATTTTTACTGCCTAAACAATGTGTTATGTCCATTGTGTGTTTATCTGCTGGCTATTGTGCATGTCTCTATTGTTCTTTCTTTATATAAGCACCTTGAAATCAAGGTCCAAAGATGGCAGCAGGTTTAACTAGCTGAACCCTGTTTGAGACCTGGCTTTTAAGAATATGCTCAAAAACAAGAAAATACCCAAGGTCCATTAAAATCTGAGCCCAGAGGAGTGATGCAAAGGAAGCGGACTGAGACTGCAGACTGGTCAACTCAGCAAGCTGGCTGGGAAGTCTGGGAATTGAAGTCCACATTTCTTAAACACTGATTTAGCGGAGATGAGCACCACACCCTAGAGTCGGTCACGACTAGCAGGGTAACCTTTACCTTTTTAATGAAGACTTAGAAATGAACGGAGCAGAAGTCAAGACGAAACAATGGGAAGTGCTCTGGCCCTTTGAAGATTAATTTATACTCATTCCTGTCCTTTCCAAGTGCCTGTTCTAAAGCAACGGGGCCCAATAACTGGTTTTGCATGAGTCCTATTTCCATGTAGTTAATTTCTGAGCCATCAAGTTGAATATTTTAGCACCTCGGAAGATTCAGATAGACAGTCTTTGGCAGGCCACACTTTCCCAAGGCTGCACTTCTCTCCATCAACTCATTTGCAGTGAGAGATGATTTACTCTATAGCTTGTTCTGAGGATTACACCTGGAGGAATCGATATGAAACCCTTTGAGCGCTTGAAAGCATTATAAGTACCACTAAGTACTGCTATTAACATTACCAGCAGTTTCTGTTGACAGAAAATGCACAGCAGTCATGTGCAACTCGGAAATGATGGGATCACATGTCACTTTTAAGC
The DNA here is from genome assembly GCA_032468055.1 of Acrochordus granulatus. Taxonomy (NCBI): domain Eukaryota; kingdom Metazoa; phylum Chordata; class Lepidosauria; order Squamata; family Acrochordidae; genus Acrochordus; species Acrochordus granulatus. The sequence continues at coordinate 35,768 of JANHZU010004816.1, forward strand.
ATCGCTCCCATTGGGATGAATCACCTGCTGGATGCTTAAATTGAAGTAATGTTAATTTTCCTTTGCCAGAGGGAGCAGCTGGATTTTCAGCTACTACTGAAATGTATGATAGATTCAACAACAGTCCCAAAGTCTGCTTATGCTAACCTAGGACAACTAGAATGGAATTTAATGTAACATCTGAGCAAAGGTCTTCTCCTGATCCTTCTAGCAGGTGGAGCCAGCAGGAACAATGACTAGAGAAGTTCAAGGGTGGGGGAACTCCCGTCTCTCCTCTTTACAAGCCTCAGACCAAGGAGAATCCAGAGCAAGGAGAATCCAGAGTCTCTTTCTCCCCCTTGGACTTTGCTTCCTGTGATTCCAGGCCTCCCTTGCTTTTAGCTCTGCCAAGAAGCAGAGTTCCCAAATCAATAGGAGCCTCCAATCACCGGGGAATCACCTCCTGTTCCTCTGAAAGCATTATTTGGATTAGTATTTCTCAACCTTGGCAACTTGATGATGGGTGATTCTGGCTGGGGAATTCTGGGAGTTGAAGTCCACTCATCTTCAAGTTGCCAAGGTTGAGAAATACTGATCTGGAGGATGAATCTGCTTGAATTAACTGACCCCTCTTCCTGCTGTGTGCTCTAATCTCCTCCATCATCCCTCATGGATAACTTGCTAGCTTCCAATTTTGCCAGGACCTTCCTGCCCACACTCCCTCCTCAAAGCCCATGGCTGCCCCTTCCTTCACCTGATATTCCCCAAGATGGCAATGGTGAGCCCCAGCGCAAATCCATGTGCCAAGGCTGGCTGTAGCCTCCCGGTGCCATCTGAGTTCTCAATGACTGAAGCACAGCCGATGAAGATGAAGAAGGCCGAGCCCACCAGCTCTGCGATGCAAGGCTGCAGGTAGCGCTCGTACCAGTGGGGCAGGGCTGGGCTATGTTTCTCCTCCAGCCCAGGTTCTTTGAAAGACATCTGTCCAAATTCCACGTCTGACATGGCTGGGCGATTCTGGAAGACAAAGATTGTGCCTTGCTATGCAAACACATTCCCTGCCAACCCGATCAGATGGATGGAGGTTGACCCTGGTTTATGACAATGGGGCCTTAAATCCAGCTTGCCTGTCATTCCCACAAAGTCAGCCTGTTCTGAGCAGGGTGAGGCTTTGGCAGAGCTGGGTCCCCATTGTCCTTTCTACCTACCTCTGGAAACAGGAAGGGAAGTCAAATCCACAGCACCCCACACTTGTAAACACCGCAGCCACCCTGACCAGTTAGGTGAAGATCCCACCTGTCCCTCTTGTCCCTTTCTCTCTCTCAAGAGAGCACTCAGCCAAGATCAGAGCATACAGAGCATAGAGGTCCAAGGCAGAACCAATCGGCCAACCAAAATTGGGCTGGGCAGCTAAATTAACCCCTGTTGCCCCAGGTTTGTTCTCTGTTGCCACCCAACACATTCAGATGACTTTTTTAGGCTTCTAAAGATATAGGCTTTTCCTGGGAGAAAGCCTCCTGTTGCTCTACAGTTCACTGGTCCTGTGTAAGGGCTGTAACATGACACACTGAACCAGAAAGGGAGCTACCTTGCTTTAATCTCGGGTGCTGTGTGAACCCAGCTGGTGTGTTCAGTTCAAAGCTGGCTGTTTCAGAAGGTTGGGTTAAGTTGAGAAACCAGGTAAGCACAGTGAGTTAACACAGCTGTTGAATGGCAGCTGAGCAAAGTCTATTTTGATGAGCTACTGCTTAGAAGGAGTTTCCAAATAGGAGGTGGGATGGGGGATTAACTCAGTGTCTCTCAACCTTAGCAACTTGAAGATGTGTGGACCTCAAGCTCATCAGCAGTTGTGAGGGTTATGACTGCCCTTATGGAGCATAAGAAAACCACAGAAAATCACTTTACTTTTTTATTTAAAAGTAAACCTTCTTGGCTATAACCTGAAATGAGTTTTGGGTCACAGTATTGCTGAGATGATAATCTTACTACACTCCCATAATCCACTACTATACTTACCCAGATATAATCCACCACTTTTGAAAGCTCTACAACAGTGCTGGTCAGAGGCACAGAAATGATTGCGGGATTAAGCACCCCCCATGCCATCTCGCTCCCCTGCCAACAGGGCAGAAAAGACACACCGCACCCCTTGTATCTCTTCCTGGAATCCTTCCCCCCACACACACATATGCACTACTAGACACCCCACACTAATGTGGGAGTACAAAGGCCACTTTCTACTTGCAATTATTTCACTGGCTTTTTTGACCCGATGTCTCCATACTACAACTCTAAAACTGGTCCCAAAGATTGTGCCACACGGCAGTCTGAGTTTGGAGGAGCCACTGGGTTGAAAGGGCCAGATCTTTGTGGATCCACTTCCCAGGAGTGGGAAGAGCAGCATCTCCTTCGGGTCTTAATCCCACCCCATTCTCTTTCTTCTTCTTGCCTGAGGACAGGTGAGAGAGGCCTGAGGGGTAGGAGGCTCAATAGGTGCCCTGAATCAGTGAGGACTAGCATCTTGTTGAAGGTATAACTGCTCTTAAATTTGGTTTCTTGGCCCACAAGCTCCTTCTGGGAGGAGATCTGATCCCCTTTGCCTGATGTAGCCTCGCAGGAAACCAGCTGCAGGTGTGAGAGACACAACTGGACTTCAGTTTGTTTAAAACACATCCACTTTGCATGAAAAACGCAGGGTATAAACTTGCACACATAATGTTGTCCTTGGCACATCCTATTATTCCCACAAAAAGAATCTATGCTTGACATTTAAGATTTGGAAAGTATTCCCCAGCAATTTTAAGAAAAGAACTTTGGAATGAAGATCTGACTTGGAATGTTATCCATCCAGTGTGGGTTTGTTTTAAACAAAAACTCTCTTTTCTATCCCAGGAAGAGCTCAGTGCCAGCCCCTACTCAAAGCTGGAGGGCCATACACACACACACCCGGACTCCATCTCTGCTCATCCTCGGCCAAGGAGGAACAATTCATTTCCACCCAGCTCCTGATGAGAAATTACTCCACGGAAGGAAGGGAGGGAGGGAGGAAGGAAGGAGCCGCTCGCTGCTCAAACGCCCCTGAAGCGCCCCGCCGCTTTCCAGGGCACCCCGCAGACCACTGCGTGCTGGCCGGGCCGCTTCCTCCGCGGCTGCTCCGGGCACTTGGGGGAGTCGCGGGTGAGGGAGGCGGGCCGTCCCCTCGGGCTGCGGCCTCCTCTTCCCCGGCCCCGGCCCCGGCCGGCCCCGGCCCCAGCCCCAGCGGTCGCGGGACTCACCCTCGCCTCTTGCCCCTCGCCCGGCTGCAGCTGCCCGACGGCCTTGCCCGGGAGCGCAGCGAAGAGCAGCGGCTCTTGGTCGGGCTGCCTGAGGAGCCTCCGGCCGGGGCGGCCGTCCTCTTATCCCCGGGGACGTCGGCGCCCGCCCCGCTGATCGGGGCGTGGGAGAAGCGCGATGAAAGTGCAGCCCGGCCCGGAGGGGAGGGGAAGGAGGGGCCGGCTCGGGAAGAGACGGCGCGCTCGGCGGGGGCCGGGCTAAGGGGCCCTTTCGGAGCCTCTGCCACATCTGGCGGCAACTGGGCTGAGAAACGCCCCCTCCTCCGAGGAGCCTCCTGAGGGCGGCGGTCGGGGCACGAGCGAGCCACGGGGGCACGGCGGCCTCTCCCAGGGGCGCCGTCGCGCTGGCCTCGCCGCTGGCCTGCGTCCTCTGGGACACGACGGAGGCGGTTCCCCTTCGGACGGTGGGCTTCGACTCCCAGAAATCCTCAGAAATCCATCCGTGCAAGAAATCTGGGGACCGACCCCCGGCTGGCAGATCCTTTCTCAATGCATCAGCGTGTAAAGCGCGGACAAGGAGGGCGGCCCGCAGCAGGTGCGGAGTGCTGCCGCGCTGAGCGGCTGCGAACAAAGGTGGGGTGTGAAGCGGCCGCCACTGAAAGGCAAGCCGACCCAGCCCCCGCCCTTGCTTAAAGACGCCCGTGCTGCCCTGCACTTCGCAGAGAATTGCAGAGACATGCCTGAATGGTGAGCTCCCAGGCCTCCTCCACTCAGGTGCTCGGAGGAGGAAGGTAGGCGACGCTCATAAGCACCGTTTCCCGCCAAAGCCAACCACAGATGGATCCTCCTTTGGGCAGCTCTGCGCTTTGATCGTTCATGCACCAAGTGGGAGCAGCGACTCTTAGGGTTGACTTCAGGGCTGCAAGGATGCTATATGCAAAGTGCATCACACAGTTGGAATGGCAGAAAGTGTGAGCGGGAAAGAGAGGCATCGCCAAAAAGACAAATGAGACCTGGTTGGAGGGATTCCAATCTCCCCCCCCTCCACTGCAATTGGCCTTAGCCAGTCTTGCCCAGCCTGGCATCTTTCATAGGTGCTTGGACACCATGGGAGCAACACCCCTGGAGGGGCCAGTTGAGGGAATCTGACTTCAGCTAACCGGACAGATTTGGGGAATCAGGCTGGATGATTGTTTTTGCTACAACTCAGACTCTACACTGGGTTGCTTCCTAATTTTTAGCTAATGCCAAAGAGAGGCAGATTTTGAGCAATCAGTAAATAGGTTAATCAGCAGACTAGGATGACATGAGCAAGCTTCAATCTCACATACCCTGAATGGGGGCTGCTCAAATCAGCAACAGCCACTTACAGAAGTTCAAGAGCCACAAAGCTGGATGAAATCCAGGGCTCCTCCTCTTTTCAAGCACCAGGGAGCTTTGTTTTTGTTCAGTCAATGAATTTCTGCCCTCAACTTCCATCTCTTCAGGACATATGTGGAATGCCAAACACGTGTCTACAGTTGTTGACAAGGGTTTGGTGAGCAGCATGGCTGGATTTGCTTTCCTCACAGCTGAGTTCAGACCAGATGTGCCTCCCTTGAGACTGTGGGAAGGCCAGAGATCCAGGGATCCTCTCTACCCTCAGCCACAAACCCTCATCGGGTGCCTTTGGGCCATCCTTTCTCTCTGAGCATGGCCAACCTCACAGGGATATGTGCTGAGGAAAAAGCAGGGGAGGGGTTATATTCTATATTCTCCCCCAGAAGCTCCCGGAAGAAAGGCAGAATATAAAATCTATTGCACAAATAACTAAGTAAATAAATATAAATGACTGAAACTGCAGATGCAGTGAATTCCCTTTATTGGATTTGCAAAAAGAAGTTTAAAAATGCTCCAGAGTCAGAACTTCTGATCCTTTTGCCTGCAATAAAACTGGTAAGATTTTTTAGTTAAAAGGACATTCCGAAAGACCTGGATTATCATAAACTTGCTTCCCCCCATCATATAGATCCACACTCAAGGAAAAATGGGGAAGTGGGAGGGCTGCAACTTGCCTATACTGAGATCTTGACTGGCAGAAATGAATGCAGGGAGGGAGTCAAAAAAGTCAAAGCTGCAGCTAACCCAACCATCAAAGCCTCACCCTTTGCCACATACATATTTTATCTATCCATTTATTTAAAGCTTATGTCAGCCATCCATATTTCCACCAACTCTGTGTGGTTTCCACTTAAAGACAACAAATGAATGGGCATCTTCTTGACTTTTTTGACCCCCTCCTGGCAGATATCTTGTGGATTGGCAGAAACTGCATTTGAGGCTTGAGCAGGACCCCCATCACCACCCTTTGCTCAAGACCTGAATTTTTGCTAAGCTCCTGCATTCTGACCAAGAGACCAGCTCAGCAGCTGTCAGGCTGGGGATGACGGGAGCTGCCTTTCAACCTCTGTGGATGATACCTGGCTGCACAGAGGGAGGGGAGGACCCTTTGCTCCTCTACAGCTATCCCTGGGGGGCACAGAGATCCCATGTCAACCCAGGGAAGTGAAAGGAGGCACCATTATAAGGCAGATGGTAAGAGGGAGGCTGTCTGTAGTGTAACACCCGGGGCAAAACACAGCCCACACCGGAGTCACTGAAAGAGAGAGTCTGCTAGCAGGCAGAGAAGAATGCCAGCACTTCTTAACATTTTCACACTGCAGCTCTTAGAGGTAACAGTGGAATAAATTCAGATTAGAAATAGCAGTAAGAAGGACAAAATGTCCACCCTTTCCACACACGCACCCAGGAAAAGGCAAGAGTTTTCATGGACACAGATGAGGCTGTCCAACCCTCAACTTCCCAGAACTCAGACAGAGACCCAGAAGCTGGAGCAGCCTTTTGGATGGGATTTGAACATCGGATGTCTTCTATACAAAGCTTAACATCTCTGGCTCCTGTTAATGTCATGGTTTTTCCAATTTCCTTCCTGTAGAAGCACAAGACAAGACATTACTTACTTCTTTCTGCATTACTGTTCTTAAGACACACAACCGTTTGTCATCACTAATGAGAACTGGAAGGGTGAAAGTGAGAAAGCTGATAAACTGTGGCTAATGATGAACCCATAACTCAGAACAAGAAAGGTGGGATGCAATTATTATATTTTAAAGAAGTGACTGACTGTAGGGGGCGGTGCTCATCTCCGTTTCTAGCTGAAGAGCCAGCATTCACCAGAGGACATTTCTGTGGTCATGTGGCTGGCATGACTATGTGCCAAGGCGCACAGAACAATTTAGGCAGACCCTATTTATCTACTTGCATTTGCAGCTTTCCAACTGCTAGGTTGGCAGGAGCTGGGGCGGACAACGGGAGCTCACCCTGCTGCACGGCAACGTGGGTCTCAATCTCGGGCCGCCGACCTTCCAGCCGACAAGCCAAGCATCTTAACTGCTTGCGCCATTATATTTTAACACCATAAAATAAAATCCACTTTTGGATAATGTGAAGGACAAGAACAATACATCTATTTGGGGCGGTTGGTATTCATTAAGCACTTCATTGCTTAAACACAGCTGACCTTTGCCAATTAAGTTGCCAACCATTACTTGCTTATAAGGAAGAATTATAATGTTTTATAGATGGGGACAGGAATATCTTCAAGCATGGTCAAAGTGGTGGCCACAGTAGTGTGACTGAAGCTTCACCTGTGTAATCGAAGCCCTGCCTTTATGACACCTTAAAAACAGACAGAGCTTTGATCACAACTCGAGATATCCCTGGACTGGGGTCTTAATTTACTTTTGAAAAAGGAAGGAAGGAAAATAATCTGCATACCCCTAACCCTGCATTCTATTTTTAAACCAGTCTTGACATTTCTAGTGAGCACAAAGAAGGAAGGAAGCCCAGGAATGAATTTAGGATGAAAAAGCAACAGGGCTAGAAGCTGCTAAGGGGCAGTTTACAGATCAAGTGTTGGAAACGCAAGACAAATGGAAAAGAGAAAGAAGAGTGATCTTAAAGAGGAAGAATTAGAAAGAAAGAGTAGTTGGACTTATGCCAAACCAATGGAGAAATTCACCCAACAACCCTGGTTTCTAGTACATTGTCAGAAGAGGAAAATTTATTCATTGCAATAGATTGTTGAGTCACGGCAACTGGACTTCTTTTCTTTTGGTTCAAGACATTTTGCTGCTTCTCCAAGCAGCTCCCCAAGGATTTGGATAAGCAGCAAAGTGTCTCAGACTCAAGTCAACCGTGACTACCTGGATGACTGAGAATCTTCATTGACATATTGCAATTGATTGGAAATTCAACCTCACCAAGATCATTTCCACACAAGCCAGAAAAAGTGGAAGTTTTTATGTCTATTAGGGGCAAGAAGGCCTAGAAGGTAAATACTGTAAGTGACTGACAAACGCAACTCTTGAGTTTGAGAAACGGAAACAGGAAGTCAGGAGGAGAATCAGGGAGAGAGAGAGGGTTTGGATCACATCACGGCCACTACAGAGTCTCCAGTTATGTTGTCAGGAATCTTAGAAGCTTTTGTCTACACCCCATCTCCCCTGGGGAGCATGACATTTGGAGGAAGAGTATGTATCCTGAAAATTTAACAGTTATTTCATTTTTAATTATTTCACCTGAAGACAGAGATGTGAAAAAGTAGATTAAGTAGTACAAAAGTGGGATGGAATTTACCAGCAGGGGATGTCATATGGAAATATGACCAATCTATGGTGGCAATGCCATCCACAAGCCACAGATAGTCCAATCTAGTCTAACAATGAGGGGCTTGTATGGTTCCTCCATGCTCTGGATCCATCCTAAAGATAATGCCATTTGATTCCTGGAATATGGTGACAGAGGAGCAGGACCCAAGGAGATGGTCTGTGCTGGTGCCATTGCAACACAGCCTGGGCTAGGCTATCACAGCCGGTAAGTAATCCCTTTTGGGACAGGACAAGAAGTTGACATGGTGCCTTTGCATTTCAGGTGTTGAGTCATTGCTCCTGTGGTTTTATCAGTGTGTTGGGTAATTAAGAGGTCTTGTTTATAGCAGTTGTTTTTCTCTGTTGGCTGAAGATATAGAATCCCACAGATGTTTTTACGACGTTTCACAAGGCTCAAGGGAAATTTCCACTTGCCTGCTTCAGCACAAGCTTTCTTGCGGGTCCCGGGCAGCGACAGAGGGGGCCCAAGGAGTAGATGAGTGCGGAGTGTCAGAGTAGATGTCTTTGGTGGTTCTCTTTTCTCAGCTCTGCAATGTCAAGTCATGGCAAGCCGGTCCTGCCACTGGGCAGAACCTACAACCCAAAGAACAGTCACTCTGAGGAAGGGGGCAGAATGGATTGTGCCATTGCTGAGCCTCGGTACACACAGCTACACCGTGATAACAGCATCAGTATGCCTTGTGGCCCTTAGACCCAGACATGAATGGAAATGCGTGGTCGTGATCGCAAAAGAGCACCCGCTCTTGTCCTGGAGCCACCTTCCAACTCCTGGTGCCCTCTGAATGCTCTGGGCTATTTCTACTTCTTCCCTGCTCGTATGAACAGCTCAGGGAGGGTGACAGAATCTGCACTAAAATAGTGTTTCTCAATCTTGGCAACTTTAAGATGTGTGGATCAGCTCCCAGAGTTCTCTAGCCAGCATGCTGTCTGGGGAATTCTGGGGGCTGAATTAGATGCATTTTAAAGTAGCCATGCCCCCCAGTGAGGCACCACCTTGCTGTGGTTGGGGGGCTTGTGTGCTCTAATGAAGATGAGAGCTCTGCCAGAGGT
>JANHZU010004816.1:67740-79677 GCA_032468055.1 Acrochordus granulatus
AGGCCGGTTCGTGGGCGCCCCTTCCCGCGAGTAAGCGAGCCGTAGCTCGTCCGGCTAGGTGGCCTCGCCTCAGCGGAGCGGACTGGGAGCTCCCCGCTGGGCTGCGGCTGGCTGGTTGTTGGCCGCCCAGTCGGTCATGCAGGCAGGGCCGGAGAGGGAGCTGCGGGGTCTGGTGGGGGAACATCCAATAGAGGCGATCCTGCCTACCGGTGTGTGCTTAGGATTTCCCCCTTGTGGATCGAGGGATGGCAATTCTGCCAAGAAGAGGTGCCTGTCCTCCAGCAGACGTTCACCCATAAAAAGAAGTCATGAGGGAAAGCAGTTCTTCAGCTACACCGTGTTCGAGGCCATTTTAGACTTTAACTGCACTTGAGTGCCGACAGAAATTAGGGTACTAATTTAAGGTTGACATAACAGGGGCATCTTGGACCACATTATGGGCCAGTTGTGGCTGTTTAAAGTATGCAGAGGAACTCAACATCACAACCATCAATTGAGAGATAATTAGGGTCCGTGTATGGACAGTGAGACAACTAACCATTATATTCTATAATTAGTTGTTGGTAGGCATTTCATTAGATCTATCTGCCAAACAGGTCTTTAAATCCATAGAAACCTTTGCTGTAGTATGTTAGTATCAAATATTTAATTTTTATTTCAGAAAACTTGGGTTGGGTAGTTTTATTTTCATCTTCTGTTTTGTTTTCTGTGGTACTGCTGTATAATGTGTATTACATCCTACCAATATTTCAAACTGCTGAGTAGGTAAGTTGTTAAATACAGAATTCTAAATTAAAGGAAGTGGGAAATGTGCAGGCTCAGATGCTTTGCATTTACTTCGTTAAAAGGAGACAGCTAGTTTGGAGTAGTGGTTAAGAGCCCCAAGACAAAAACCAGCAGACTGAGTTCCACATTAGCCACAAAGTCAGCTGGATGACTTTGGGACAGTTCCTCTTCTATCAGGCCTAGGAAGATGGAGGCAAGGGCAAACCATTTCCAAGAATGTTGCCAAGAAAACTACAGGGACTTCTTCAGACACTTGCCAAGTGTCAGGACAGACTTGAAGGCACACAAACACAAATGTAAATAGTGTGTTTAGAACACTGGCAGCATCTGGTCTGGTTTGAAAAAGAGTCAGACCTAATTCATGGGAAATGATCAAGAAACCAAACCTTTACATTGACTGGAAACAACAGAAAAGTTTTTAGGACATTGACAAGTTTAAGCTTGACAAATAAGATAATGGCAATGTTGCCGAGAAAACTGCCTGTAAATCACCAGATGAAAAATATCAGGAGTTACTAAACCAAATACTGTCTTTCATTGCACTAATTGATTTTAGATAAGCTTTTCTTTCTTGGCCAAATTGAAGGTAATACTTAAATAATTTATATGGCTGCCTAACTCAAACAGTATAACTCTGGGCTGATTACAAGAGAAAAAAATCAAGACAAACAGCTGAGCAGAAAGGGGGGATAGGATCAGTCATTTCAAAGGACAGGTGCTTCTACAAAAAAGGCATGCATTCCAGGTCACAGCAGGTTTCAAGGAAGAGGCCCAAAAAGTGCTCACTCTACTCCTTTAAAGCATAAAGATAAGCAGATGTCCTTAGGGGAAGCAATCCCACAGATAACCTGATCCTGTGCCACAAAATGTTTCCATAGCTAACAACACTGTTGTAATGCTATGAGTTCTTATATAAACAATTATTTATTATTGGTATTATGGTTTATCAAAAAAAGTATTTCAACAGTAGCACTCTATAATTTAATTTATAAAAAAATTATTAATATAGCAGTCTAGAGAGTTTCCCAGTAATAAAATAGCTAGTACTTATATTACTTTACTACAGAAAAAAAGGCTGATATTGAAATATTGTTGAAAAGTGGTGGAGGAGAAATTTGAGGCAGGGACTTCTGGTTAAGACTTCAGTCTCACAGTCACTTGAAAAGGCTAATTTTATTGTCTGCCTCCTGTCAGTTTTTCCATTTTACATGTCATATTGTTCAAACTGAAAGCCTACCTTGAGAATTTGAATCGAAAATGAACATGAATGAATGTTTAAAACACATAGATGCTATAGATACAATATCTTTTGAGCAAAACAGGTGAAAATCTTGAATTAATGTTGGAATCCGAGTGAACTGTATGTAACTTAAGAGAGAGCTCAACTTGACCTCTCAGCAGCCTTTAATTCTATTGACCATCGTATCCTTCTGGAGCGGCTTTGGCAGTTGGGAGTAGGGGGCACACATGGGCTGAGATATCATCAATATACTGATGACACCCAACTGTGTGTCTCAGCCCATGGTGAGTTAACTGATGTTAAGTGATGCCATGACCTCCTCACAGTGCCTTAAGGGCTGCACGGAGAGCAACAGGCTGAAACTGATCCCTGGCAAGATGGCTCTGGGTTTGAGGTTCTTTGGTTCAGGGAGAATTGCCATCTTTGGTCTTGGATGGGGTGGCATTGCCCCAAACAGAACCTGTGCATAGTCTGGGGGTTCTCCTGGACTCACAACTACTGCTTGAGGAGTCATGGCCAAGAGAGCCTTTGCACAACAATGCATTGTGTGTCAATTACACTCTTTCCTGAACCAACAGTCTCTGCTCACAGTTACCCACACCCTAGTTAACTTCCTGTCTTGATTATTGCAATTCTACATGGGGCTGCCCTTGAAAAGTATCTGGAAGCTTCAGTTGGTTCAAAATGTGGTGACCCGCATGGTTTTGTGCAAGCCTCGATTTGCACATGTGTCATTTCTCTTGTGGGAGCTGTATTGATTGCCGATTTATTTCCCAATTCAAGATGCTAGTTTTCATCTTCAAAACTCTACTTGGCTTGGACCAGATTATTGGAAAGACTGCCTTTTTCCAGTCGTATCTGCCGCACGTATCTACCCGACCTATCAGAGCAGAGAGGCAGGGAATGCTATTTTTCCCCTCTCCTAAGGAGGTCCATCTAGCAGGACCAAGAAGAAAGGCCTGGTTGTGAATCTGATTGAACGGAAGCTATAGCTGGTACAAATATGGCGGCTTGGACAGTTATGTGTGTCCCTGAACAGCACATGTTACACCTCCGCTTCACAAGATGCACTGGTTGCCAGTTTGCTTCCAGGTCCAATATTAGTCCTTCTGGTAAAGCAGATAGGAAACACAACTAGATGAGGTAATTCTATTTTAGTGCAAGGCTACATTAACAGAATCTTGCAAGCCTGAAAATGCAGACTTCCCATCTCCCCTTTTAGCATCTATGAGGGTGGGTCCTTCTAAATTTCTTTCTCTGACCAATAAGTCACTGGGGTTCCTACCTCTCTTCTCTAATTGTTTCCTAGGCAGAATCTCTTCCCCTCTTTCCCCAAAGTCATCCACACATTCTATTACAATGGTGCTGATCTTGATCTTGAAAGCCTTACATGGCTTGGGGCCAAGTTATGTGAAGGTTAAATCTACCTGTCCCATCTTTATGGTTACATCTACCTCTCCCATCAGTTCTGGCAGCTTCAGGAGGAGCATTTAATAGGTCCTATCTGCTAAAAAATTCCATCTGATGGGATGACCTAGGAGAAAAACTTGGTCTGCTGAAATTATGTCCCACCATTTGGAACATAATTTCCTCATGAGGTAAGTTAGTTGTGATCCTGTTGATCTTCTGGAAATCTTTATTTTTCAAATTTTTAAACTGCCCATCTCCCTCAAAGAGGGAGTCTGGGTGGTTTACAGTAAAATGAAAAAAAAATTAAATTTAAAAATCTTAAAATAACTTTTTTTTCTGCCAGCTTGGGGATCCCTTGATAATGAGGACCCTGTAAGATGATTGCCTTGTATGTGAAATTTTAGTGCATTCTCCCATTATCTTATTTATATTTATATTTTGTTTTTGTTTGTTGTACATACATTTATTTGACTGATAAAGTGCTGTTTTTAATGTATAAGCTCCTCATGACTCCAGATATCTTCAGGTTTACTTACTTCAGACAGAGCAAGCTTATCCTATAAGCTCTTGAGTAGAGAAGCTCAAGGTCCCCTTCTGTTTGAACTACTGAGGAGGTGGAGGTGGTATTTGTTGCTTTGGAATAGCTTCCCCCCAAAGCTTGGTTAACACCTACTTTTGATGTCATGTAGGAAAACTGTAAAAATGATGTTATTCCACAGCACTTTTGCTGTAATTGTCCCTTGTAAAATTTTGAACCTATGGATATTATTATCTAACTTTATTTATAACAAGACTGGGTTTTTACCCAACATGGCACCAAGGCAGGGAGTGGAACATAGTTGGACTGTATTTGTTTTAGGATGTTGGAGAGGATTTGTGGACCTGAACTAGAGAAAAATAATTGTTTTAATGTGGTGATTCCTTCAGAATTTCCTATGCTTTTCATCTAGATCCAAGGCTGGAGATTCATGCCTCTTGTCAGGTCTTTGGGTGAGGAAGGAGCTAGGACTGTGAATGATTGCATTCATTGGTGGTGATGCAGGATCCCCTCAAATAGTTGGCAAAGAATTTGGATCACTGCACAGGCACACCAGTCACTTATGTGGCAGCCAGCTGTATGGCATAGTAACCTAATTGGGCATGGAGGGAGGGATTTCCCTCAGAGATATTTCACCAGATTTCAAGACCTCAGGACCAAAGCAGTGCAGTATGACTATGATAGGCAGGTTCCATTATGTCATAGGGATTACTCTTGAAGCTTTCAGAGATGTTGCCCCACAAGTAATTGGATGTAAGATTGGGTTAAAACTGATCTTTATGTTAGGACTGTGCTAGCTTCCTTGCTGCATAGCATCTTCCCTGCCTGACCTCCTCAATTCCATGGCTAGGCTGATGGTGTATTTACAAGGCTTATGATTCTGGGCAACTTCCAAGTTGGAAGTGGCTCAAGTGTTCATGGCCACCAGGACATGGACATGGCCAAGGTTGTTGAGGGCATGGCAGTTAAAGGAGGTGACACTTTGGACTTGATTTTCCTGTCAGGACAATGGCAATATAGTCTGGAGTTGGGAGACTGTCATCCCTCTCTATTAGTGATAATTAGATCACTTTCAAATTGCCTTTTAATGTTTCAGTGCTACTCCCTGTCACAGGGAGGTGGGATATACAGGTAGTCCATGACTTAGAACAGTAACAGAACCTACCTATCATGGTAATATGTCATGATGGTTGGTTTTACAATCTTCTTTGCAGTGCTTGTTAAGCAAATGCTGCAGTCATTAAGTGAATCAGTGTTTTGCTATGGGTGCAGTTTTGCTGAAAATGGGAAGTAAATGCTGATTTTCAGCAAAACTGTTGTAACTATGGAATCCTGCAAATGGTTGTAAAGGCGGCCTGGTTGCCAAACACCCAAAGTTCAGTTGCATGACTCAGGACATTTGAAATTTCAAATCAGGTCATAAATATCCCCCAGGTAGGTCCATCTAAGTGATTGGTTGTACATTGAGGCCTACCTGTATTTCATTGTTCTGCCCCAGGCCCTTGATGGACTCAAGAGGGTTCCAAAGGGATTTGAGGTTGTTCCAGAAGGTTTTATGGATAGTCCACTGAAATGTTTGGTTGCCCCTTGGAATGATGTTTTGAATCGAATCATATCTCTGTGGCCTCTTTCTTTCTGTAGATTCCAGGGCTCCTCTTGCCTGGGAAGGGTGAAATAGGTTAAGAGGTGCTTAGAGCTCTACTGGAGCTCAACAAGGAATGAACCCAACCAAGCCTATAGCAGAGCCGCTCTTAAGGCCTGCCTCATGGTGGTAGATGTAGGAGCTTTGTTTGTTTGTGTGTTAAATTTATATGCTGCCAAACTTAAGTGACTCTCGGTGTTTTAACAAAAACAATTTAACCCTTTAAAAAACTTTTTTAAAAATCCAACTGGACTGAGAGGGGAGGAGCCAAATACACACACACACACGGCTGTTGTGATCCTGTGCATCTGTTGGAAAAGATTGGTTGGATTGGTTCCATGGTAGACTCTGGCTTTGAAGCAGGTTTTATGGAGTTGACCAAAGCCCAGTCTTGCAGTGTTATCTGAGATGAGTTTCATTCTGATGCTCCTAAGGATAAGGATCTCTGTGAGTTCAGCCACTCTGTGTTCTATCTATATGGATTACTGCAGTGCAGTCTTTGTGGGACTATCCTTGAAGAAGATCTGGAATTTGCAGTTCCCCAGAATGTGGCAGCTCAAGCACTTAAGGGTGTGCCTTGATACACCCATATTTCACCCCTGAATTGCAAGCTGCGTTGTCTCCCAATAGGCTTCCAGGTACGGTTCAAAGTGCTAGTTATCTTCTTTAAAGCCCTTTATGGGACCATCTCTCTCCAATTATCCCTAACTGCCAATAGGTCCAGCAGAAGAGTCATACTCTAAGTCCCATCCGTTAAAGAATGTTATCTTCGAGGATTCAGGAAGCATGCATTTTATGTTGTTGCCTCTGCCCTTTGGCAACACACACCACACAAGATTAGATTGGTTCTAATGCTGCTGGTGTTTTGGAAAGCCCTTAAGCTTACTATTTCCTCAGGCATAAGATTAGGAGTACAGATAGTCCTTGGGTTATGACAGCAATTGGGACCAGAATTGTCATCACAAAGCAATATGACCATAAAGTATGATGTCATGTGACCATATCACTTAGCAACAACAATCCTGGCATTTCCCAGTTGCTCTTGTAACCCCAAGATATGGGGATTGTGAAACAGGAAGTGGCAAAAGTTCCAGGTCAGAAGTGGGGGAGGGTGCTGCGGTGGTGAGGAGGCTTGCCATAGGCCTTACGTGAGTGCAGGGAAGCTGCGGATAGGATCTCATGGCGTCACATGTGCACAGGGGCCTTGGGGGATTTACCAGGTCAATTTGTGACCTTTCCTACTGGTTTTCCCATTGAATTTGCTTGTGGGAAGCTGGCAGGGAAGGTTGGAAATGGCAGTCACATGATTCTAAGGCACTGCAAGCACGCGCATTGTGGGGGCATTGTGGTGGCTGGAACTTTGGGGACTGGCTGTAACTAACAACTTTGAACAGTCGCTGAACAAGTGATTGGTAAGTGACGATTTCCTGTATAGTCAAACCTGAGTGGTTATTTATTTATTTGTGTCCCAAATTTATTATCTTTATGAATAACTGAAAGCAGTGAACAGATCCAACATGGTTTCCTCTTCCTATTTTCCACATGATAACAACAACATTGTGAATTGACATGTCTGTGAAGACTCTCACTCGTCCAGGGTAATTGCATCACAACAAAGTTAAAAAAAAAAAATCCAGTCCAGATGCCTGTTTTTTAAACTTTGTTGCGATTGTGAATTGAGTTGGGCTAAGAGAGAGTGACTGGTCCAAGGTCACTCAGCTGGTTTTCAATATATTAGGGATGGATTTTTTCCCCCCTTGGTTTCCATTGTTTTTGCTTTTCTCCTTATTAAGTTTATATTTCTATTTTTCATTGTTATATTGATATTTCTAACTGCATTCAGTATCCAGAGATAGGATAGACAATGAACATTCATATAAAATTAACATATAAAATAATAAATCAATATGTTATTGTCAGTTGCATTTGATTATTTTTATGCAAGAGTTTGGGGACATACTCCTTTTTTCCCTCTTTGAGTTTTTTTCTTAAAATATCATTTTGTTAATCATACGTTGTAAGGATATAAAATAAAAATTAAACGTTGACTTGAAAAACAGAGTTGGGTTGCAAAATGCCAGCATTTGTAAATGTTTGCAAATAGATGTGTGCAACATCTTTTTATGGAAAAAAAATCTCAGATGCACTATTACAGCTTTTAGCTAGGGAGAAAGGATAATAAACCAGGATTTCAGAAATATATTGCGGTTTCTTGGCAGAGGGAAAGTTGGGCAGTAATAGAGACTAACAATGGAAATAATGTGCACCATCATGAGAAGCAGAAGCTGATTCAGACATTTGTAAAAGCATGGAAGATGTGACCTAGATTTTCCAGAAGAGTAAGAAGATGGCATCACTTCTATAACCAGATAACTGAAAGAAGAGACTAAATAATCTTGGCTGCTGGTAATAGTAGATTTGGGAGTTGTCATATTTATCTCGACTTTAATGAGCTAGTTTGGTATTTCTCAAGCTTGATGACTTGAAGATGTGTGGACTTCAAGACCCAGAATTCCCCATGATGGTTGGGGAAATTACCAAGGCTGAAAAATCCTGGGCCAGATTTTCCACTGACAGCAGGTCACTTACTTGGTCTGATTAATCTGCATACAAACTTCATTAACTTCAGTGGACTTAATTCTGAACAAACATGTATACATCTCAATTGTTAGAACAACTTGTGTTGATCTGTGTGCAGTGTAGGAATGCGCCAAACTCCTGTAATACATCTGTTTGTGATTTAAGAGTGAAGCAAGCTTAGAGAATGAAAGCAAACCTTAAGTTTACTAAGACCATTTGTTTTGCTTTTATTTCCACCTGTGATTTAATAATTGAATGTACAACCCTGGAGATCTAAGAGTAAATTAAGATAGAGTGAAGGTGTAGTAAATCAAGGGTTTTCTACATATGCAAATAGTCTGCGTTGATATGGAATTAAAAAGTACAACTTGTTGAATCTTTCTCTTTTTTGTAAAACGTACAAGTTACGAAACTCTAAGTCAGACACAAGTCATTCAACAGAAGTGCTCATATTGGCAAGATGTTTAATTATTTCTTCAATGATGTTTTCCAGGTAAAATTTCTCCTGCTTTCCATGACATTAGGTAAAAATTATGGTAGTTAGCTGTTGGGCTTGCAGCAGCAAGTGCTAAATTCCCCCTCAGCAAGAAAATTTATTAAGTGACCTTGTGATAATCACACACTCTTAGTGTAATCTTTCTAGTTTAATGGGGCTATGTGCACAAGTTTGAGCACCTTGCATAAAAGTTTGCACATGTAATCACTGCAATACAGAAAGTTTTGTAGGTAGCCCTTCTCCATTAAGAGAAAATGTAAAGGAAAGGAAATAAAGCCTTTTCATCACTGACAGTAACTGCTGCTTACTTAAGTAAATGTTGTAGAATATCAATACGTAAATCAGCCAGGCTGAGGAATGTTCCAGGAGTTAGAACCCCTATTGCATTTACGTACCAAGACAGAAAAACGGTAAAGGTTTTCCCTTTCAGTCACGTCTGTCTCGAGGAGACGGTGCTCATCTCCGTTTCATAGCCAAAGAGCCAGCATTGTCTGAAGATGCTTTCCTGGTCATGTGGCCGGCGTGCCTATACACCAAGGCACACCGAACGCTGTTACCTTCCCACCAATTTAGGCAGTACCTATTTGTCTGCTTGCCTTTTTACACGCTTTCAAACTGCTAGGTTGGCAGGAGTTGGGGGAGACAAGGGGAGCTCACCCTGTTCTGTGGCACCTGGTCTCGAACTCGAGCTGCTGATTTTCCAGAAGACAAGCCCAGCACCTTAACTCTAGGCCACCGTGCCCCCTTATCAAGATGAAGAACTAGTTAATAAAAAGGGCTATTTAAAGCTATAAAACACTTCAGATGCTGTTTAGATTTGGCCTAGTATCAGCTGCATGACTAGGGTTTTCCTTCCTCATTTTCTGTGCGATCTGACAGTTCTATTTGCAGTTTGACCAAGAGTTGGTTTGGCTTGTCAGGCATTGTTTTTCAAGATTCATACCTGATATCGCAATAACAAATTTTAACTCAGGGCAAATGCATTGTTTTCTATACAAGTTTCATGCCACCCCTTTTAAATAACTCATAAAGAAAACAGTATTCAGCTTCTGTTTCTGATTGGATTATTTAATTGCTCTTTACTATCTTGTCACATGTATGTTTTGAGATCTTCCTCTTTTGAGATGAAATGCCAGTGTACAAGTTCTGAATTAACAACTTTGCAGGACAGGAGGAAATAGAAGTTAATATGTTCATTAATCTTCCTGGGCTTGGTGTTAAGAAGGTTTTGAATTTGCTTCCAAAAGACTCTTTGAGCAGCAGGGTTTGGCAGTTGGTGCCTGCCAGGCTCAGACGGGGTGGTGGTGTTCCTTTTCCTCCCCCTTTTTAGTTGTCTGTATATGTGTAACAGAGATGAGGGCAGTGTGAATCTCACCACGAGGAGGGGGCGTTTCTTTTATTATGCTTTTCTTTGAGTCATGTTTGTTTTCGGCTTTTGAGTTTCCTCCTTCTCGCTTATGGGGAGTACGATGGGGGCAAACAACCAGCCACAAGATAGGAACTTCATCTTCTCAGAGTTTTCTGCCAAAGAAAAGAAAGAGGAGGAAAGTTGTGCTGCTCTGTATCAATTTAGACCGGGGAATAAGCCCTATTAGATTCAGTAGAGCTGACCTCTGATAGAGTGGGAGAGAATTACACTGTCCATCTTGCTCAGCCAGCTTCCCTAGGGTACTTCCCTTTTTCTGAGTGCTATTTATCATCTTTGTGCTCAATGGTGAGGAACGCAGCAGTGTCGATTGGCAAGAATTTCTTTATCAGCCTTGCTATAAATAATGGTTGTATTTACAGAGAAAAAAATTAAAATAGTTTGCTTGACTGCTGATTTGATAAAGTCTAATTTAATTGTTTGCCTATTCCTTCTCTTTTGAAAAATGAGCTGTTTTGTAAGTTATTTTGAAGCAGCTGTCAATTTACTGGCTAGGTTCATTAATTGCCCTGAGCTATAGTGCAATTTTAATGTGTTGCGTGATCCTGGCCAAGTTGTAGTCTATTGAATAATGGTACTTAAGTCAACCATACTGATTATAATGTACAAACTCACTATGTCTTCCTCATTTTTAATATTGGACTAGGGCTACTTTGTCCTGCACTGTGATAATAAAAGTATGCCCATAAATTCTAAGTATTGCTTTTGTATTTATATTGTGGCAGAGTTGTTTGTGCTGATATTAGATAGACCTATAGGTAAAGGTTTCCCCTTTCAGTCGTGTCCAACTCTGGGGGTGGTGCTCATGTCCGTTTCCAAGCTGAAGAACCAGAATTGTCCGAAGACGCTTCCCTGGTCATGTGGCTGGCATGACTAAACACTAAGGCAGACGGACGCTGTTACCTTCCCATCAAAGACAGTACCTATTTTTCAACTTACATTTTTACCTGCTTTTGAACTTCTGGGTTGGCAGGAGCTGGGATGAATAATGGGAACTCATCCTAGTATGTGGCGCCTGAGTCTTGAACTCGGACTGCCAGCCTTCTGGCCAACAAGCCCATTGTCTAACCTGCTAGGCCACCACACTCCTTAGGCCTACAATTGGTTTATAAAGCATGAGAGAATATTGTTGTTTAAAGGTATGTGTTAATTAAATCTTCAGATTGGATGTGTTCAGTATGGTGCAAATTCCTTCTATAGTTTTCCAGTTAATTAGTTTGTTTATTCTCTAATGCAGATTTTGCCTCTGTCTTACCCAGTTCCAGAGGCCACCTAGCTCATCCTTGCTAATTTAAACAGCTCAGTTTCTCTTTCTGTTACAAAGTCTAATGTAATATATGAAGTGCTGTAATTGCAGCCAAAACCCTGCGAAACCTCAATTTTATTTATGTAATTTTTTCCCATGTCCCTATCACTGTTAAGGAACAATTTTTTTAAAAAAAATCTGTTTAATTATTGAAAATAATGAAAGATGAACATTGGCTCAGCATACTTAGTGATGTAATTTTATAATTAAAATGAAATTATATTTCCATAATTCTTTAGAAGGAGAGAGTTTCTATTATTCTTTTGATTTACAAAATTTATAAACATTTTCTATTCATCAACATAGATCTAATTTTGCTAACATATTAATACAGTGGTGCCTCACAAGACGAGATTAATCCGTTCTGGAAAACGCTCTTAGCGTGAAATTCTCGTACAGCGAAACGAGGTTTCCCATAGGAAACAATCAAAAGTCGGATAATCCGTTCCACACCCCCAAAAATATTCACCAAAAAATCATTTTCAACAGAATTTGAGGTAGAAATGATTGTCC
>JANHZU010004817.1:3590-15310 GCA_032468055.1 Acrochordus granulatus
GATCTCACTATATGACATTCTGTTTCTGACCTCTTCCATCAATTTCTTGCTTTCTTCTATCCACAACATCAGCTTAGAGTATATAATATATTCTATCTGACTGTTCTTTGTGGATGTGATAAAAGTCAATAGTGTTATGAGTTTTTTTTAAATACGATGCAAAGGGAAAGGCAGATGCAGACAGCAGTTTCACAGTTGTTACCACTCATCAATGTGCTTTAGCCTTGATCCCTGGGCTTCCGCAGTCACAGCTAATGTTACGGACCACCTTGCCACAGGGGTTGCCCTTTGCATCTCTGTAGTGGGGCATGCATATCCACAATGGACAAATCTCTCACTTGCTTATAAGTAATCTTTTGCATGATTCTATTTTGTCTGCCAGCCAGCTGTAAAAGGTAAAGGTGACCCTGCCAGTTGTGACCAACTCTAGGGTGCAGTGCTCATCCCTGTTTCCAAGCCAAAGAGCCAGCGTTTGGCTGAGGATGCTTACATGGTCATGTGGCCAGCATGACTAGAGGTCAAAGGCACCCGGACACTGTTACCTTCCTGCTGGAAGAGGTGGTATCTATTCATCTACTCGCATTTGCACACTTTCAAACCGCTAGGTGGGCAGGAGCTGAGGAGGAACAGCAGAAGCTTGCCCTGCTGCATGGTAATGCCAGGTCTTGAACTCAGGCCGTCAACCTTCCAGCTGGCAAGCAGAGCTTTTAACCACTTGGAGAGGGCTTTTTATATCCCTGCAAAGCCAAATAGGTATTTTTGAAAATATGATCCAAAGGGAAAAACAGATTCAGACGGACTTGTGGAGTTTTATGAGTATTTTATATTACTAAAACTCTTTTGTGTCCGTAATTTTGAACACAATGGAGCCTCATAGGACAAAATCTTTTGAACACAAGAACCTGAAATGGGCTAACTTAATAGAATGCATCAAAAAATCTGGGACCCTTGACTCCTATAAAATTGAAATTTGGCAAATTTTATAAAACATGTTATGACATAAAATTATCATAAAGCAGTTTATGACATAATTCAAATGTTATAAAACATTTACTGTGGTCTATTCCTAAAGTTTGACTGTGCTATACAGTTCAACATAGGTTATTTTCAAGGCAGATACATCTCTGAATATCAAACTAATAAGAACCAGTTTGGTCTAGTGGTTAAGACACCAAGCTAGAAAATGGGAAACCGTGAGTTCTAGTCCCATCTCAGGCATGAAAGCAGCTGGGTGGCCTAGGGACATTCACTCTCTCTCAGCCAAACTGATTTCACAGAGTTGTTGTGGGAAAAATAGGAGGAGGAAGTTGTGTTGGATAGATTTGCCACCTTGAGTTATTTGTAAAAATAATAAAGGTAGGATACAAATAAATAAAAATTAAAAAAAATATATCCCTGAATGTTTAAGAATTTCTGCCATTGTTGAAGTCATTGAAGAATCTGGTAAGGAAATATCTCTGAAAGGATGACCCAAAGGGCCATGGGTTTTCTAGTGTGATAGTAAATTTGTAAGATACTGTATTAAGGTATCACATGACTCATTTTTGCTGCGGAAGACTCATATGACTACCTAACTGTGAGATATTCTAAGAGTCAAAGTTCTTATCCTTTTCAGTGTGAAAAAACAGTCACACGTGCATCCTTTATATGTGAATGGAATGTGCAAACCATCCACAGAACTATTTTTATCGCATCTAAATTTAACCCTAACATCGTTTAGCAAAATAGGATTGTTTTTTCAAAATCAAAATAAGATACTGTCATTGATGCTAACCTCAGTATTATCCTTAGTGTTTCATAATTTCAAAATGTATAGGGATTTGGCAGAACAGAATACTATTCAACTATCAGGTTAGATGGTCTACAAAGTGAGGAATTATATAGAAAGTAAATTAGAAGAACTGTGAATTATTTCAGCTTAATACATCTGTCCATAAATATGACAATTTGACTGGGGAATGAGAAGTATTGATATTTGGAAAACATCAACTTAGTAAAAGCTGTTTTAGGGTTTATGAGTGGATTTATTTAGCAATGTTAGATGGGAGTCTTCAGATGTTATATACAGTATTACTATTATCCCCTTTTCTAACTCTTACAGCCCTGTAAGAATGGGGTATCTTGTTCAGCAGCCTATCAATCACAAGCAACTCGTTCTATATTTTCTCTGTGCTGGTGCAGAGACCATGTTACATGATGATCCAGAAAGATATAAAAGGTCTATGTACACTGAGCCTCTCAGAGCATGCTCCTGTTTGCAATGAAAGTGAGATTACTGTCATAGAAATTTACCATAGCAACCAATGTAAGTTAGATTCAAAGGAAGAGCACATGTGTGTGGCTAAGGAGCTTCCTATCCAGAATGAAAGTGCTTACACTGGTCCTATTCTAATCATTGTGATTTACAGTATAAGCATACTTAGTTACTGTATAAATAAGTTCTACCTTCACAAGGGCTTATTTCACAATATAATTCCACAGAATTGGACCCTGTGCAAACTTAGTTATGGTTCAGTCATCTACCCTTATTTAAGGAAAGAGATAGTGCTTAATTGCTTGCATTGTACATTGCTAATTGCCTAATATGTAGATCTGCCTATCTGGCATTTAACCTACAGTTCTTATGCTCACAAAATATGTACTGAAAATTATGGGTCTAATATTCATCTTGCTCTATGATAACAGCAAAATGTGTTAAATTTGCTGTTACAGTCTTAATTTAAAAATAAATCTCCTCCAATTCTTGTTCGCTATGTATAATCTGCAGATCAAGTCAATGTTCCACCATAGATTACTGTATTTAGCACTTTCATAATAATACAATGATGAGGTTAACATATAAACACTGTTTAATAATAGAATTGATTTTGATTTAATGTATTATGTGAATCCAATTATGAGATCAGGATAGTGAAAGTCATGGTATCTTTCTGAACCACCTTCAAGGAATGGGGCAGTGTTTTATTATGATTCTTTTTTCTGAAGTGTCAGTTCCATTTGTGGAAGGAGGAAGGGGGCAGGGAGAAGTCAAGACCTAAGGCTTAACACTCTTGCCTTTCTTATTCAACACCCACATATTAAGTATCAGGAGAACCAGTTTGGCCTAGTTGTAAAAAGACTGAACTAGGCATCAGGAAACGAGTTCAAGTCCTGCCTTAGGCATGGAAACTAGTTGGATGATCTTAGGCAGTTACTCTCAGCCTTAGAATAAAGGCAATGAAGCCAAGAAAAACTTATATTGTAGTCATCAGGAGTTAAGACTGACTCAAACATCCCCACACACCCCAAAATCATCACTATTAGTAGGGTAAATAGGAAATAAAATATTTGATCCCAATCCCAGAGGCTGAGGCACATGTTTAGCCTCTGTCCCAATCAGATTGATGAGTATTGGGTTCAGAAGCCTTCTGATCTTTGGTTCTGGACGGGATTGGCCCTCTCCATATAGAACTGATTTTGAAATCCTTTTGTATTGACAGACCGAGTCTGAAGAGCGGTGGCTACAATGGCTAAGTAATCTTGTACATTAATTGCAGCCTTTGTTCAGAAGACAATCTTCACTGTTACTCATGACTTGGTCACTTCTTGTTTAGACACCTGCAATGTGCTCTATATGGAACTCCCTTTGGAGACCCAGAGGGTAGATATGATATAGAATGCACAGCTCAAGTAGTTACAAATACCAGTTTGCCATTATTTTAATAGCTGCATTTATTACCACTAGTAGACTTCCAGATGTAATTGAAGTTGTTGATTATTACCTAAACAGTTCAGGCCTGAGTATGTTTTGGACTGGGTCTACGTATATTCTCATTAATCCAGGTCATATTTTATAACAAAATTACAAAACATGCAACACATTCTCAAAAACGCAACTGGATTTTTATTCTTTGATATAATCAGAAAATGTTTTCTCTCCTATCCAGGAGACTTTCTCAATTCCATCTAAAAGAGATGGCAGGAATATATTCTCACAAGGCAGGACACAGGACAGGCAGGACATTTATGGAACTATTTACTCTTGAAAGGAAGGCTCCCTACACCCAGGGAGTGTCATCTGCAGGGACCACAAGAGTGAGCCATCTCAGCCTACTATCTTCTCTGGAATGGCATTCTTGTAATTTCAGGTTGACCCCAATCCCTTTGGCTTTTTGAAAAGTTTTTAACTGTAACTTTTTTAGGGAGGTTTTTGGATCAGGTATTCTGCTTTCTTCTTGTAAGAAGAGAGTTATTTTCATTTGGATTATTTTTTTGTTCCTTGAGTGGGAAGCAATTTGTTATACCTGATTGTATACTTTTTAATCCTATTACAGAAATTAAGAATATAAATTGCTCAAAGTTGGTTGTAACTGGAGCAGCATATGAACCTTTTTTTTAAAAGAAGGAAAGTGAGTAAATCTGAAGAAAGCAATGCATGCCTCTTTCTGATGGCAAAAATCCATTGAATCTCAAGATGAAACTTCCCTAACTACACTTAATACTGTATTTCAGTGACACTTTATTACTCTGTATTCTGAAAAAAATGCTTATGGAAAGCTTATGACAATAAAGCCAGCTAGGTAGTTTTAGGAGCCACCACTTGGGATCTTCTTCTTGCATGGATTTTTCCATATATTTTATATCCTTACTATATTTACATCCTCCCAATCTTCAATAAGCTCAAGGCAGTAAACTTGTCTCTCGTTTTCCGTTTTTCCATTTTATAACTATTTCAGAATTGTCAGGTGAAGTAAGCTGAAAAATATTGGCTGACTTCATATATCACTATGAACTATGTATTAATGGGGCTTGATTTTGCCTTAACATATTGTGTGATCCCAGCTAATTGTGATTTTTCCAGTCTACAAGAGTTAAGCAGGCCATGAACCCAATCAATTTCTTACTTTAACACTTTGCCACTACATCATGACTCTAGAATCCTGAAACCATTGCATTTGTATTGCATAACCATAACATTTATGTCATTTATGACTATGTATGAAAAACTACAGCTGATCTGAGGGTGGTTATCACACAGTAAACTGCCCAGGGTATGCATATAGCACGTTCCAATAGCCAATTTTAGATCAGAGACAATAAAGCCCTGTTAACATTATTTTAAATTAATATTTCAAATATTAATATTAACCATATGTTTTGAGCAACTGTTTTTCAGCACTTGCTGCAAAGAAAATAAGATCCAAAATCAATTACATGGAATTAAGTCTACTTAATCTACCATGATATTTCCAACACCGGCCAACTTAATGAATTTCAAGCAAAATGTTAACCTCTTTCTAGCAAAAACAAAAGGGCTTTTTTACTGTTTTTAAGTTCCTGCTTAGCACTTTCCCTGGTTCTAAACAGTTTTGCTTAATAGGCTAAACCTAGACTTAATTATAACAGTATATGTTGACTGAGATATTGGTCATCACATACCCAACTAACAACTAATATTGATTTAATCAGGAATCAAAATGTTCAACTTAGTATTGAATACTTAACTTGAATTACGTTGGTATGAACATTAATGTATTTGGTGCGTTGTTAATTATGATTTGTTGAGTAAGTCACAATTGGCTAGGTTTACACAAATCACAATTACAGCTTAATATAAAGTAAACCACAAACTAGCCAACCATGCTTTGATCTGGTCAACTGTGGCAAATCTGATGACAGTGTAATGAATCTTATACAAACAAAAATTAAGAAAGCAGTAGTTAATTATGAGTAAATTGTGTGATCATAATCATTCCCAGAGGATGGC
The DNA here is from genome assembly GCA_032468055.1 of Acrochordus granulatus. Taxonomy (NCBI): domain Eukaryota; kingdom Metazoa; phylum Chordata; class Lepidosauria; order Squamata; family Acrochordidae; genus Acrochordus; species Acrochordus granulatus. Next base: position 9,337 of record JANHZU010004817.1, read on the forward strand.
ACAAAGACAACCATGCATGTAAGCTGTACCTAACAAATATATAACAGAATCAAAAAGATAAGGAAATATAAAAGGCATCAACAATAGTAAAAGTATTGTAATAGAAACATCTACAGTATTCTAATCAGTCCCAGAATATCTCAACTAGGTTTCCATGTACATAAAACATAAAGATGTCAGAAACTTAAAGATAAGAATTAACAAATAGATAAATAGATCTTAAGATCAGTCTCTTTGGGTACAAATCTGGTTGTATAACTATGGTTGAAGTTGTAAGGAAATTTTTAAATACAGTTGAGGAAGTTTGAGTATCTAGGTATTTGAGTATCAACTAAAGCATCCCATTACATGTACTAATCTAGCAAATGGCTTATCATCATGGCTGGGATTGTTTCCCATATTATACAGAGCTTATCAGACACTTGTATTTCTGTGACATAATTCTACAAGTACAATCTTCATTTCAAAGTTCCAAATAGAGTCTTTTACAAAATACTCCATTCCTTTCCTGTTCTTTTTTGTTTGTTCTCCAAAAGATAGTATTTATAGCTGCTAAACATATTCTCCTTAGCCCATTTTACCTCATTTTTTATCCTTAATAATATATATATATTATTTTATCCTTAATAATACAAATCTCCTAGGAATTACAAAGACATTTGAGGTGTGTATGTGTGTGTGTTTCTGTGTGTGTGTGTCTGTGTGTGTAGAAATCAGCAAACTTAGCAGGACTGGAGCCATTTCATTTAGCCTACAAGTGGTTAAATTTTTTAACTCTTATACTGCATTTGTGAATTGGCACACAATATTAAATATAAATAAACCAGAATTTAGGGTTTTTTTCTCCTGCTTGCATCACCGAGAATTAATGGCACCAGTCTTGCTGGTATAAGCAATCCTATTTAAATTGAAAAAAAAAGGGGTGGGGGTAGTTAATAAGCAAAAGGAATGAAAAAAAAATTAAATCTAGTTTTACATGAATACTGTTCACTGCATTTCTGTTTCTCTCCTTGCAAACCATTTTTGCCTCAACTATAGCCATACATCCGTTCATGTTTTGCTTTTTGTTCTTTAATACTTAATGCGGTATAAAAATATTTGGACAGCACACCGGAGGGTGTTTGCACAGCACACTCCCCATGATTCATCAAATCATAGTTTCCTGAATTAACCCAGTTACCTGGGCTTGCACAAAATGATTTTTTGGGTAAACATAAACTGCACCAGTTTCCAAATAACCTTTTCGCCATCCGATGCCAGCGTCTGAACTTTTGTAGCCCAGATATAACCCCAGCCTAGTCCTTCAGCGGCTCCGCAATCGCGTCGCTCTCCCCGCCAGAGACATTCGAGTATGAAAGCGCAGCATCTTAGTTACGTCGACGGCGAGCAAGTATCCTTCCTAAAATCCCGACTATCAGTTCAAGCGGGCCTAGTTACCCCGTTTTTAAGACTGGGCTCCTTCTTACTACCTTCACTCTGCCGATCTTTTACTTCAAATGGCGTGTGACGTTACCGAAGCCAACCGGCTCGCGAGACCCTCCCGACCGTCAGCCCTCCGCCCCGCCCCGCTCCTACCGAGGCGGCCTGAAGCATAAAGCCCCGCCCCCTTCAACGCCCGCCGCCTTTTTCGTTGCTCGTCAGCACGCGGGCTGAGGGGCCGGATCTCGAGGTCGGGCGCGCGGGGAGCGAGCCGTTCCGCGCGCCGAAGCGCTCCTGCGTGGTCTCCTGTCACACGCTCCCCGGTCGCCGAGAGCAGCGGCGACGCCTTCACTCCTTCCCGCTGGCCGCCTCGGCGGCAGAGAGGCGATTTTTCTGCCGGCGGCGCCACCAGCCGCCTCCAGTTTCCCCTGTTCTTTGGTTTTCCTCCTCGCGGAATCAAGAGCGGTCGAAGAGGAGCTGCTTCCCGTGCTCTTTCGCTCCCTCCCCCCTTCCTGCAGCGCGGCTTTCCCTCCTGCCTACCGCCTCCCAGACCGACAGACGCCGGGAGCGGAAGGCGCTCGGCTGGGATGGCAGCCGGCGCAGCGCGGGGCTGAAGCCCGACCGGCCCCCGCCATGGCCAAGCAATACGACGTGCTGTTTCGTCTGCTGCTCATCGGGGACTCCGGCGTGGGCAAGACTTGCTTGTTGTGCCGCTTCACCGATAACGAGTTCCACCCTTCGCACATCTCCACCATCGGTACGGGGCGGCTGGGACGTGGGGAGGGATCGCGGCTGGACGGGATTCGGTAGCCTCCCCGCCACCTGCGCCCGTTTGCGACGGGGACAAAGGCGTCCGGAGGGCCGGGCCGCTTGTTCGCCGCACAGTATGCGGGGACGGGCGAGGGCTGAGGCTTGACGGCGGCTCTCCTAGGGACCTTCGGAGCGGCGGGGGCCTCTCCGCCTCGGGCGCGCGTGAAATCGCGAGCTGATCTGCACCGCCGCCTGTAATAACCTGGAAGCGGGGGGGGCTTAAAAATTTGGGGTTCCGGCTCCCGAGGCAGAGCCCCCCTCCACTTTTATGAGAGCGAAGAACCCTGCTTTCTCGCGCCGGAGATCCCCATTACCTGTTCGCTGCTGCCTCCATGCCGGGCCGGCAGGGAGCCAGGTTTTGGTCAATCGGCATCCTCGATCTTGAGTTAGGGGTGGCTGCTGCCACTGCTGCTGTCGGGTGCAATAATGCCAGCTCACCTCTAAGGTGAAAATAAACGCGATATCAGTGTTGTAAAAACACGAGGAAGGCATACATCCATGAGTCAGATGTGGAAGGAGGGGGTAGGGGGGGAGAAAACAAGCAACAGAAAATAGCTTTTTGCTTATTGATTTTCAGAGGGACGGTTAGGTTGAAAGGGGGAAAGAAATCCCTTTTTCGAGTGTTTTTGGGTAGTTTTCCTAAGGCTGCCCATAGATCAAACCCTTAGGTTCCTGGGGGAGGACCACTGCTCTGCTGAAAGCTGCATTTCCTTACCAAAGGGGAAGATGGATAGACCCAGAGCTACAAGCAATGGTATAACCCATTTTCTGTCTTTCTGATAGCCTCCTTTTTCTCTCTGAAGCAGAAGAGTTCCAGGAAAGGGACAGATAGCTCCCGTCAGAGGTCCGAGGACTGCTGCTTGGCCACCCATGGCAGCTATTGAAGGTGCTCAGATTCACAATACAAGTCACTGAAAAGTGTGAGGAATAATTATTTGGTTGATTAGGACTCATTGAATAAAATATGGTTTTGCACATTAGATTCTTGTGCTTCCATCCCTTTTTACCATGATAGCACAGTGGCAGAAGAAGAAAAGAAGTGCAGTAATATCTAGGGCAATTGGAGAGTCTACTAGCAATCACATCTAAAGATAACACTGACTGTAGTATTCCAGGTAAAACCTTCCGTAACCGGATCATTTTTCAGTGAATCCTCTAGATCAGGCATGTTCCACTTTGGCAACTTTTAAGATATGTGGATTTCAACTCAGCATAGCTGGCTGAGGAATTCTGGGAATTGAAGTGCATACATCTTAAAGTTACCAAGGTAAACATGCCCATTCTAGGTGGTTCTGGTTTATGAGGCTTCTTCTCCTTTGGATACATCTTTTGATTTTTCATAAATGCTGAAGATAGGCAACCAATAACCCCAGAGACTTTGGACATATGTTTCCCAGCTACATAATTACCAGGAGTTGTGAAAGCTGTTGCTTTTAAACATGTGGAAGATAAAAAGATGAAGGTTTCTCCTGCCAGTAGTGGCTGAGTCTAGAGGGCGGTGTTCATCTCTGATTCACAGCAGAGGGAGTCAGTGTTTGTCTGAAGATGCTTCTGTGGTCATGGGCTCATGGAATGCTATTACCTTTCCCACCTAAATTAGGTGGTACCTATTTACCTATTTGCATATTTATATGCTTGTTAGGTTGGCAGGAGCCAGGGCAAGTAACAGGAGCTTACTGTTATGTGGTGCTTGGGTCTTGAATTCAAGCCCCCAGTGTTCCAGCTGACAAGCCCAGCATTTTAACCACTTGGCCACCATGCCCCTATTTTGAAGGTATCTGAAATGCTTATTTGTGGCATGTTCAGGTCACAGCAGAATACAGCAAAAGTTTTCTATCACCAACATGCTCAGCATTCCTGTCTGTCATTTTTTAGCTGGTAAGGGACAGTAAAGTTAGAGACTACTGTGTGGTGAGGTGAGACAGGGGAGTGATTATTATAATCCTCTTGATTTAATCTGTTTATTTATTAAAATGTATATAGCCACCCATCTTAAATACATAACTGAGCAGCAATATGGCAGCATTTCTCTTCAGTTTTTTCTTGTATCAAGAAAATTGTGTACTTTAAAACCCAAAGTGTTCCTTGCATTGCTACAACAAAATGCTAAGAGTGAGATGATAGAACCTCAATTCTCACAGGCTTTCTTTTCAGCCTCTTTAATAGTGTATTGCATGAATCAGCCAATGGATTATCAAATTCTGTCTTAACATGATAAAGTGAACTAAAAGTGTCTTTATTACAGTTAAGAAGCCAGAGATTTGTAGAGATGGTAAAATCATGAAGAATTTACTAAACCTGATGGTATATTGGTTACTGTTTCTTGCTGATAAAACCTTAAGCTAAAGAGGTGAATCTTCTGTGTTTCATTTTCTGAGCAGTAAGAATTCCAATTATTCAATTATTGTAAGAAATGTAATCATAGTGCAAGATGAGATGAAATTCTTCTTGCTTTCTATTTCTTTACAATATATCTGTAGTATAAAAAATTAATTCTTTAAGCAACAGATTTAGTAGGGATGGCATGCATAGAATAAGATTCTACACTTAGGTAAGAAAACCAAAGGCATGGTACAAGATGTAGTGCTTGGCTTGGCAGTAGACATTTGAGAAGGATCTGGGTCCTGGTCGACTGAAGCATAAGCTAGCAATGTGTTGTAGCTGCTAAAGAACCAATGCAATCTTGGAGTGCCTCAAAATAATGGTTCAGGAGAAGTGATAATTCCACCCTAGACTGTTCTGATCAGACTTCATGTGGAACACTGTGATGAGTTTTGGTAGCCTTAATACAAAGAATGTGGAGGAACTAGGAAGTATGAAAAAGATGATGAAGATGAAGTGACAAAGATGATGAGGAGCTTTGATAATAGATCCTATGAAGAATGCGGAAGCTTAGACTAGTCTAAAGAAAATAAAGTTAATCTTAGCAGTTTTCCAGTATCTGAAGAACTGGCACAGGGAATATCATGTAGATTTGTTTTTTGTTATGCCTTAATATAGAATAAGAACCAATGAATGAAAGCTTTAGAGAGAGATCCAAACTCAGTGGATGTATTTCCTGACCACAGAAGCTAGTAACCAGTGGAACAGCTTGACTCCTAGGATTGGTGAGCAGCATCATTGGAGATTGTCAAACAAAAGTTAGAAAGATGTTTGTCAGATATGTTTTCTGTTAGCCAGGTTGTTGGAACAGAACACCTCCAAGGTTTTTCTAAGATTCTGTAAGTAAAGAATAGCTGTTTTCATGGGAGCAAAACAAGTTAGAATGGCAGTAATTTTAATGCAATGCTATCTCCAGTTTCATCTGCACCAGGACAAACTGGATATATTATCAACCACTCAACTTGTGAAGTGTATAACGTGAAATACAGGACTCCCCAGTTTATTACTGTGCTTTCACAGGATGAAAATATAAGATATTGTGGAGCTTCCAGGATTTTTGCACATGCTGCATGTTGCAGTATGTGTCTCTGGAATAGTTACCCATACAGTGTGATTGTTCTTACCCTCTGAGATCCGTGCTGTTGTGGCTGAAACAGTTCAGGATAGATACAGTGGTACCTCACAAGACGAGAAACTCGCAGGACGAGCAAAAAATTTAATCAAAAAATATTCTGCTAGACGAGATGGGAAACCTTGTGCCAACCTTGCATGTCATCAGTAAGCGCGCTCTGTATTTCCCGTTCAGGCAACTCTGCGCGAGAGTTCTGCTGACTCTTACCTCGTGCTTTACTCCATTGTTGCA